>NQII01001042.1:36690-48655 GCA_002778355.1 Clitarchus hookeri
AATTTTCTTTGCTATAAACCTCACGGAGCCCGAGACCTTTCCAACGAATGCAAAACCGTGGAAATCGGTTCGTGCGTTCTGGAGTTATAGCGTCAGGAAGGAAAACCCGACTTATTTTTATATAGTAGATTGAAATGTTCCTTGGAGCGAATAGTTGATGGTAAATTGCAGCCACCGGCCGGTGTTTGGTCGTGTATGTTCAAGGCAAGGCATGCTTGGATCCAGGCGAAGAAGCTCTTTCCTTCCTTCTCAAATGAACAAGAATATATTAAATCTCATGAATTCCAAGGCAAGAAACGCAATAATACACTCAATAAGTAAACTTGATTATATTGGAAACTGTAAACTCGGTAAAAGCGAGATCTCGGCACATGAGAAACGAGATGTTGTCTGGTCGGACGCATTCGTCGTAGTGAGAGAGTGAAAGTGTCTGCAGCGTGGTGGGGAAACTAGTACGGTATATCCTCTAGGGGCGCGGATATATTTCCTAAGGAAGCAAGAAATAATAAAGTAATGGCGCCACTATCTGCTTTAAGTTAGGCTTGAAATCATATGTCGGCGATTTTTTTCCAACGATTATAAATATAATTATTATAAAAGATAATATCAATAAAAAAAATCCAGCCGTGGCCGGGTCCCTAAAGGGCCCGGGCCCTGTTGCTCTGGCAACACTAGCAACACCCTTGTGGGGGCCATGCACACAGCCAATATACACTGAAGAGCCAAAAAAACTGGTACACCTGCCTAATATCGTGAACCCCCCCCCCTTCCCCCCATCACCGGCTCTGAGCACGCATAAGTGCCGCAATATGACGTAGCATGGACTCGAATAATGTCTGAAGGTATGCAGGAGGCAATTCACACCATGAATCCTGCAGGTCAGTCCACAAATCTAATCTGCACCAGTTTGAGAAAGGGTTGCACGTCTGTCACGTTTAATGATTCTCGTCAGTCGTCGTTTCTCCCGTTCTTTCACGATCTTTTTCCGGCAGCAGCGATGTCGAAGATGTGATGTTTTACCGGATTCCCGATATTCACGGTACACTCGTGAAATGGTCGTACTCGAACATCCAAATGTTATCGCTACCTCGGAGATGATATGTCCCATCTCTTGTGCGCCGACTATAACACCACGTTCAAACTCACTTAAATCTTGATAANGAATCTTAATAACCTGCCATTGTAGCAGCAGTAACCGATCTATCTGCCGACCGCATCGCGTTAATCTTATTGGTTCCATACCTCTGTTATTTTCATACGCACGCCTATACCAGTTTTCTTGGCTCTTCAGTGTAATTTGACATCCTTTGAGGAAATTTTTACTTCTACGCATAGTAAAACACTATTGCCACAGCGATGTTATTTTCCAACTGGGTTGCTCGTGATTCAAACATGTTATTTTTTTAAATTTTATTTACTTATACTATGCCAGGGCGTGTCACACAACCCATGAGACAACGATTAAAGCATTATAAACGTGTGAGATTTTGAAGTCCAGCCTGTTGGCAAAAAAATTTAGGGAATTTTGCAGGTTTCCGCTTCCTGTTTATGGGTGGGCCTCACATTGATGGCTTAATCCGAGAAAGAAGTGTTTTACTACTACAGATGGATTATTGAAAATAACTTAAGTTCTGTAGCAATTTGACTCACTAAAAAGGAATACAAATCTGAAACACGCAGATATTTTAAAGTAGGGTTTGTGAGTAAAAATGTCAGACCTTACCTCGCCAAGTTTCAAAACAGCACCATGCTTTGTAGATTCCACGGTCCTTTACATCTCGAGTAGCAGAGTCAGTTCATGCGCTGCTGCCACAACCATGACGCATTCTCATGTTCGACACGATCAAACGGAACTCAGCTATCCGAGTGTTGAATGTTGACTGCTTTTTCAGAGTCGTACATGGCATGTCGGCGTGGAAAAGGAAATAACGTATCACATAATGGCATCTGGCCTGGTACTAATTAATAACGGGAAATAGTAGTAAATATACGTCAACGTAAATTGCAAACCTACTATTGGGGAATATTAATTTACTTTACGGGCATTGTATTAAAACTACCATATCCGTGTAAAAAGATAGTTCCTCTTCCTCAGCATAATTTTACCAAAGCCACAAATTTGTAAATTTATATTAATAACTTTTGTGCAAAGACTAAAATTGCGAATAGATAAAAACTGAATTCACCTGTACGTATCTTTGCAACTCTCAAAGTTGTCTACCTTATTATTTTTAACACTTATACAGTTCGTACAATTTTTTACAAAACTTGTTATGCATTTAGTGGAAAACCTCTAACTACTGTTCGAAGCAAGTTCAAGGCGGTATTCATACAAACAAATTCATGTCAGTGAACAAATTATTTTAATATTACAGCTTCTATAATTATCATCTCTGTAAGAGAAAATTTGAAAATACGCATTCATTGTGTGGCACAGCCAGAATTTTTTAATGGGAATCGTGTGATTAAAAATAATTTATTCTTAAAAATAGAACACATAGGGTGCATAATTGAAATAAAACTTACGTGTACCAATCCATTTTTAGTTGTTAGGGACATTCTGTTTTATACAGCATTAGGTTTTTATATCACTGAAAATTTTTTGTATATTACTGTGGATTCAAGATTGTGGAGTGGAGAGATTTGGGCGACCTTTAATATGTCTTCGGAGCCGATGGGGGCGAAGCGGTGTGAGTATAGAGTAGCGCCGAAATGCCAGAGCAGGGGAACGGGAGATACCCGAGAAAACACGCTGATCAGCGGCATCGTCCGGCACTGGGAGCGACCCCGCCGGGAATCTAACCCGGTTAACCTTGGTCGGAGCGAGTAGTCTGACCACTACACCACCGCCGCCCCGTTGAAGATTGTGTTATGATCAAAGTGAAGAAAAGATACTTATACCAAATATAAACGTACAAGTAATTTTCCCACCACGGTCGCAATAGTAAGAGATACGGGCTGAAGTAATGTAGGCTTGTGGAAAGTACTTACTCACCATCAAACACCGTACAGTTCTCTACTCTGCGTGGCTTCTCGCAGATATTACACATCTCATAAAATTATTAAGAAGAAATCATTTCCTGGATAACGGAATACAGCTTCCAGGTAGAACACTTGTTAAAAGAGCACGTGCAAGCTTCAATAGAAAATTATGAATTGACCTTGTCTCCAATAATCACTCCCCTTCACACTCATTTAAAGGGGAATACCCGCCATGAAGTGAAATTTACTGTGCAATTGTTTTTGCACCGCATAAAAACATGGCTTTGGTCGAAATATCCAGAGTATTCAGAGATCAGCAATTTTTTTTTTTTGTTTAGTCGACCAGTTTATTTTATGTAATGAATTTTTATAAAGTCGGAATCTAATTCACTTGTAATAAGAGTTTACCTTTTAGCTATTTTGACTTCCAATTTTATCTCAAAACTTTAAATTATAATACCGGCGAACAGAATAAAAAATTTCCAAGAAATATTATTCATGACATTCTTTTAACATAAGCAATTATTTTGAGCTGTAGTCTTACATATTACTTTTGTGCCATTTTGAGATTTGTACGAAATAAAAATATAAATTTAAAATTCTTACAACTGTGTTAATTGTATGAAAAGTTATTTTCTCCCGTAATAATACCTTTTCACACTATTATTTCCTATGAAAAAGAAAAAGGTTATACGCTAAAAGTTTAAAAAATAATGTTACCCACGTGAATATCCTTAATATATGTGGCTGGATATTTAGTTCACGCAAGCGGAGAAGAGAGTCTGAATAAAATATAACTAACTGAAAACGAAGGTAACTATGAGATACTTATTAAATACCGTTAATGTTTGTTTCATATGGTTTATCTTTTTTGTAAGGTATAAATATAAACCTTTGGATTTTTTATTCACAGGTGGATAGATGGAAATTAAAAGTCGTGGAAAATTAACTATCAAATTATAAAAATTTGTGAGAACTGAGCAGTGTGCTGAAGAGATTTTTAATAGACACCACGGGTCCGCCTTGCAAAAAGGGAAAGGTGCTGTGAAAAGATTTTATGTAAAACTGGTAGGACATTTTCCTAAAATTGGCAAAAAGTTCTGATGATATTTGCGATAACTAGAACATTTATAAAACTCTGCCATTTGAATCGCCAAGCAAAAGAAATATGTGCAGAAAAGAAGCAAAAAACATAAGCAGTTACTTTAGAAACGTACTCTATAAGGAAATATATGTATACCTGTCACAGAATTAATTTGCTTTAAAATTGTTTCATTTCTGTTCCTTAAGTTTTAGGTATAAATATTACTAGCTATTTGTCTGATAAAATGTATTCTTGGCTCTCAGCAGTATTTCAAAGCAAATAAAAATGTTTAATTTTTTTATCACAAAATGTATTTGTGTAGCTGCAGCTTTACTACATTAATTTGTATTACTTATTATTAATTTTTATTAATTATACCACGCTAATTCCCAAAATTTTATCGGAAGGGGGGGGGGGAGTAGTGGTTTTTGCGCACGTAACGTGATACTTGGTCAACTTTCATCTATTCAATAACGATTTTATTTCTGTTTGTATGTACATATGCACCAAAACTATAGAAAATGTTAAGGAACAGCATTTGTTTGATGGGAAGACCCTACTGGACGTCGTGTGCACGTCCGCAACCAGAGGACCGCAAAATACGCACCGCTACCACGTTATCCTCCAAATTCTCTTCAAAGCAAAGGCGGTGTTAATTGTTAACTTGCCACTACCACAGCGAAGCACCACTTAACCTTCCGGCCAGGTTACACACGATGCGGCCATTTTGGCTTTAAATGCTTGTTGTTTGCTTCCAACCCGCCAGGGAGGGTCAAATAAACTCCGAGGTAACAACTTTAGTTAGCACACGGTAAGTGCAGGGGCCTAATGGCCCAACCACACTGACACGCAATACATGAGAATAATTGGATTAGGGGGCTCCCTACTCGTTAACGGTTACAGTTGGTTACTACAAACGTACGAGGTTTTGTAGTCCAGCCTGTCACCAAAAAGTTACCAAAATATCTGCTGCACCTACCAATGAGTAAGCCATACTATAACAACTGAATCTTTTATATATATATATATATATATATATATATATATATATATGTGTGTGTGTGTGTGTGTGTGTGTGTGTGTGTACAGCAAAACCATATTAAGAAGTTTTTGAAGGGACTGAAAAAATAATGCTTATTAACCAGGAAAAATTCTTAAAAGGGTCAAATTACACATGTGCTTATAGACAAGGTGCAAAATTATTCAACTTATTAAGTAACAGTGTTTTACTCTATATATGTTTAAGAAGATGTATTATGGGGACTCAAGCGCAATAACTAGAAACTCAAGCGCAATTTCAAATTTTTTAACAAAATTGATAAAATCAAGCAGTCGGACAAAGTGGAAATATAACTTGAAAAAAAAAATTTACAAAAAGCAGTAGTGGCAGAAAGTGACATGGTAAAAAAATGTAAATATTTCGGCACAATTCCGTCCTGAAGTGGCATCCCAAAATGCTGAACTGGGACGAGTGAAAAAAAGGAGCACAAAAATATCCACATTTTAACAAAATTATTTTAATATTTTCTTCGTAATCTACGCTAATGTGTAAATTTCATTAAAATCAATAAATTTTTCACATAAGTCTTGCTAAAATTTGCCAATTTTTCAAGCTGTGCAAGGATTCTAGTGCGATTTCATATAATTCTTTATAAAGATTCTAGCACAATTCTATATCAATTCTATATAAAAATACTAGCGCAACTAATTTTCTCAAAGTGGCACAATAGAAACCAAGAGTGTCATGAAGAAAGGGATAAACAATGAAATTTCAAAAAAAAAAATTTATAATAAAATTAACAATCATAAAGTGGGACGAAGTGGCATAAAAGTGAAGAAATCATATTTGAATGAATAACAGTTCACCGGAAATTTCAATTAAAATTATATTATTTATCAACTCAAGAATATTCTGTCTTCTTTTTGGTTATATCATAAATTTTGATTGGGTAATTAAATTTATCTACTATTTTATATGTATATCTAATCCTGTCTTATTATATTTAGTTACTCTCTGTGGATCTATACCTTCCCAAAGTAAACATTTTTCATCATTATTCTTAATATGAATACATGCTTTATTGCCTTTAGTATATTTGGGTAGTTCAGTGAAGGTTGAACTATTAAATAGGTTACATTTATTAATAGCTGGCTGGAAACCAATAAAATTCGTTAATACCTAACAAGATCCACTTTTTTTTAAACTCAAACATTTGAGTTTAATTCCTTTCTTGCTTTTTGTAAGATTAAAATATCTCTTTTATTTTTATATCATATATAATGACTGAAACGGGAACACTTGTACTATATGATTATTATTGGGAATGTGATAATAAGCTATTGTTTTTATAATAGCAATTGGTCCCTTGTGCTCTTTAATAGCATCTTTCATTATTTTAAACATCTTAAATGCTGATCAATTCATACAATGATTGTATGACAGTATTATCTTGTCTCTTATATGTCTATAGTCTTTTCTTGAAGGCTTTATTAACTATATAAGATTAGTTAATTCTTTTTTTTCTAGGGTTAACATATATATATATTATTAGAGAATAGATATTATATTCTTCAGATATTTTTCATTTGGTATATATTCTTCACTAATTAGCGAAAGGTAAATAATTAAACTGTCTTGATTATTATTTTTCTTTATGGCATAAATGAGTTTTCTCTTCTGTAACTTATGTATATTCTAAATATTTAAATATTTGAATATCACAATTCTTTTATTTTCAACTCATTCAGAATAGTTTTTTTTGTGCTTTTATCTCACTCGTCATCTGTATTGCAACTTTCGTCCAACTTACTTTATTGGCATTTTTATTAATTTTTTTAACTTAATCGTTTGTCTTTTACTTCTGTTTACTTTAAATATTTTAAAATTAAGCCTTTTCTTTCGACTTTTTAACCTTCATTTCACCTTATTTTACGAATAACGGCACCTGCTACATCTACAAATAATTTTTTTACACATATTTCTATAACATATATATTTCAATAAATATTTGAACATTTCAAATTATTTTCGGCCAAATTTGAAATATATTTATCTCACACCAAAAAATCAAAAAAATGCTTTCTTAAATGTTTCTACAATATTTCAAAATACTCCACACTTAAACGCGAAAGTTTGTTTGATTACACTTGCTGGGCAGAAAATTGTCAGTACTAAACGATTACTTGTGACCAGTTACTGTATGTCCCTTGCTGTCACGGGACAATTTTAATCACAGTAACCAGCGCTGGAATTCCCGTTTTATAATGATGACATTTACTATGCAATTTTTTTCAAAAACTTGAAACGCATTTATAAGAACTATCGATAAAATGCCTATCAACAATACTTTTTTACATGTTGCATACACATGAACATTGAAATTGCATTATGAAATACAGCATGTAGGGGTGGTCAGGGCTGGCGGGAGGGGCGGGGGAATCTGAACCACCCTGAAACGTTTCCAGGAGCGGTCGCACGAAGCTACTTTTATGGCGAAAGTGAAATTAATCCGCATTTTATGCTTACGTGGTGATTAAAGAAACTCTTCAAATTCATACAAAAATTTATGTAAATAACTACGAACTCTTGCGTTATACGTGAATGTGTGTGGATAATACGAATCGAGTATTATTCTAGTGTCAGAATCATTGTGGTTTCAAGCAAATAAACACACTGTTGTTTTTGTCGTTCAGTTGTGATACTAATTTGTGGCTAAAAGACAGTTGTGCCAGAACAAAAACACGAAAATGGGAGTGACGTGGCCATCGTAAATAATTCTAAATAGATCTACTTATATTAAAGAGAAATCAATTGGTTTTTGGCGATGTTCTTCAAAATAACTTAGGTCAAAAACATTTCATTTATCTGCTTCGAAGACGGTTCAGCGAAGACCATAACGTGTATTGGCACAGTCAACACCATAACCATACGAAAACCAAATCCGCTCGAAACCTTAGCAATAAAGAAATCATTATTTTTATTTTGTGTGTAATGTATGTATACCACGTTTAAAAAACTAACAAAATTATTTTAGTAAAACAAGTTGGAAATAATATTAAGTTAAATGTGATTGCTAAAAATGATTAACTGAATTTCGTAAAGTATACTGCTCACAAATTTGAGTTTTTTCCCCGCTGCTCACGAAAAGTTTAGCATATTCCCCGTTCGCCAACAAATACGTAATATGTATGTTTCAAGTAGGAGTGGATCGTACGTACGTTGTGTGAATCATGTAAACATTGGTGTCTTCCCCTCCAGCGACATGCGTATTACACGTACACAAACACAGCAGGTTCAACCGCAGGCATGACAAACAGCCGCAATTGAGGAATGGGCCAATTTGACTCAATAAATTCTTAATGATCATGTTTTTGGTTTGCCTCGTCGAATACAAGCGTGCCTCAGGGATCGTGGAGATCCTACACGTTATTGAAGTGTGTCAATACATCTGTGAAGACCATTTTAGTTGTTATTGAAACTCATGGGATACATTTCTTGAAGTTGCTTTTCAGTGTATGCCTTTGGTTTGTTTCTTTCTGGGATGATGTAAACGAGTTTTGTGTTTTTGACGTGACAACGTCTTATAATTCGATAGAGCCGGCTGCACGCACGAAAAAACATGACTCATGCGGCGTTACCTCGCTCTGAGGCGTTCCATGTAAGGCTTGAAGTGCAAGCGAGAGCGCGGAACGAGCGAAAAAACATTCATCAAATTCATGAAAGACATGTTTAATGTCGATTGTGCATCAGACGTTAATAACTCAACAACACTAGGAGGCACCACCATCGATTTGACTTTTTCAAGACACATTAAACTCGAAACACTCCCTTTCATTTCCTACTTTTCCTATCATCGTCCTATTCTCAACAGAATAACACAGATTGTAAGAAATTAAATATTACACATGTTTAAAAGTTGTAAAACAATTGCTCAACGCACATTTATACTTGTAAAAACTATTAAATTGAAAAAAAAAAATTGACATAATTGTATTTATGCGTACAAATAAATCTCACTTGATCAATTTCATTGTGATTTCCAATTACCTCCTTCTCTATATACATACAAATCTATTAAACAAATGAAATTAAAATTTTCTTTTGAAAAATGCTACCATTCCATCAGTATTTTCTTAAGACGTTGTCACGTTCAACTATCGTCTGTAAACCGACTTTACAGACAACCAATTTTTTTTTCTTCACTTTATGTGCTATTAATAGTACAATCTTGTAATGTTAACTACTTTTATTCAATATAAAATCCTGAATTCTGATATATGCTAAACTTTTTTAGAGCAACATAAGATTAAATTATTATCGTTTTTGTTTACATTACCGCTCATGTCAGGCTTGGCAATATTTTTTTAATGAAGTATTCTTATAAAGTAATATTTTATGCATCCTATTAATATCTGTCATTTTCAGATCCAGACACAATTAACATTTTTCTAAGTTGTAAATACTGAGGTCTACGTTTATGTGTGTTATTAAACAGCACGGATCTATTCCTATTTGTCTGCTCGTTCCACGTACATGCGACCCGTGTCCGTTTGCTAGCTCATTCGTGTTTTTTAGAATCCGTCTTCGACTCTTTTAAACTTGGTCAGCAGCTCACGGTTATTTTCTTCGCATTTTATAGTCACTAGGTTTCTGATACACGATTTGAGTAACGAAGACTTACACATTTTTTGGATTTTTGCAATATTCGAGAGAGGTTTTGATCTATGCCTTCTGGCAAATTTCTTTGGCACCTTTACATTAACTAATTGGTCCCAAATTTGCAGAATGCATGCGAATTAAAAAAAATCAAACCCTACCTAACAAAACCTAACCAAATAGGGTTCATAAGAATCAAACCTTTAACATTCCAAACAAACCTTGCACAGTTCAAATAAAAAACCCAAATACGCGTAAATGTGCTGTAAAAATTAAAAATTATTCTAAATTTTGAGGTAGCGTCTAAATAATGCATGTACTGTAATACGTATATTTTTCCATGCTTATTTCTGAAATTTTTATATAATTTTACGTGTTTTAAACAACCGGTTATTATATGCCACACTGCTAAACTTTCGTTACGTGTTGTTGCAGTTTGAGTGAAATTAATTGTTTACTGAATTGGAAGTGAGACTTCGTCTCCGAAACACCGCCTCCTCATTCTACAGTGAAATTCAGTTGATGTTGCACTGTCATAGGACACGGTCAAACTTAATTTCTGAAGACCATTTTTAGTGAACAGCTGAATTAAATTATATTCCAGGAGTTTAAACGCGTAAAATTATAAAGCTCAAAGCATGAAACGATTTAGACGAAAATCGAATTATGAAATGTTAGGAATGCTTTACAATACTTCAATCCAGGAAAACCAATAATGATTTTTGCTTGTTTTTTAATTACACTTGCAAAGTTTTTTGGTCATTTAAATAATGTTTTAATTTAATGAAGTCGAAGTAGTTTTAGACTAAATAAGAATGGTTTGTCACAACACCACAGTTTTGTATTAATAATCAACGTGGATAAAAAATGGCTGAACGGCATATTTCAGTTTCAGGAAATCACGTATGCATAAATTCACATAAATATGTGCAAATGTTCGTACAAGACTTTTTCTCATCGCTGTAGTATTTGAAGTATGCATTTTTAGTTAACTGCTGTGGTGTCAGGCAAGCTGGCAGCGAATGCCACTGTCCAAGTAATTTTTTCAAGTACCTTTCATCTAACGGACACAGTAACTATTTCACTTAACTTATATTATATGCTGGATAAAGAAGACACCTGAAAAGTAATTAACTGTTATTTTCAAAAAATTAAAAAAAAACCTCCATCCACGCCTAATGAAACTTCAAGACCTTTATCCTTCACCAAGGGCCTTGACACACACGCCCATGAAGACGACCATATAAATGAACTCCATACCACAGGTTTCAGAGTAATGTACAGCTGACAATATCGTGAAAAGCAGTTAAACTATTTAATTAGCCATTTTAAAAGTCAAGTGGTTGTTTTTCAATTAAGTTGAGTTTTAATATTAAAATAAAACTGTTAGGAACGTACATGATTATATTGGTTTTTGTTTACAAAAGTAGTTTGGTATAATTCTACTTTTTTGTTTCTCTTGGTTTTTTTTTTTTATTTGTTTTAACGATTGTGTATTTCGGCCAAATTTTGTTTCGTGAACCACAATTATTGCTGTGGTCAGAGAAATTAACAACATTTCTACACGGTAACGTAGAGCCAAGGCCAAGAAAGTCTAAATATTCACCTTGGTACTGATTTATATTAGAAAACAATTGCAATAAATAATCAACCATCTGAACGCTGCAAGAGGCAAGTTGAAGAAGAACGACGAAAGCTGTATGGCCTGTGTGAAAAATTCACTTTAAACAATTACAGTCCTGAGAAGACTATCCCATTTGGTAGTCTACTGCTTTTAACTATGTTAAACCCAATCTAATTTACGTTTTTAAGTGTTGCATACAAAATAATTTATGATGCGTGGTACGCTTAAGTCGAAACAACACTTGTTTCGTTGCCGCAGCCAATGAGCTGTAGACCATATGTTCAGCTACAGTTCAGTTGTATGAACCTATTATGACCTACACTAGTAAAACGGTTTGCGAATCATAAACACACAGGTAAGATCATTTGGTCATTGAGCATCGCAATGTGCAGTACAGACCAAAAATCCCCCCCCCCCCACCACGTGCGTAATGTACACAATTGTGTACGCTGGGCCTGATTGGGTTAAATAACATTAAAAGAAAATTATTTTTCACGTTTACAAACCCTTTTAATTATTTGCTAAACAGATCTTTTTTTTTTATCGTTGGTATAACCATTTTACTCTATCACCATATTCTCTTGGTTCCAATTCCCTTTATATATCCCTCCCCCCCCCC
>NQII01001042.1:48669-79696 GCA_002778355.1 Clitarchus hookeri
GGGGGGGGGGGAGTTGAGGTAGAGCAGGACAATTCCACGAAAAGATAAGCTAAGCAGCAGTGTTGTTTACTTATCGTCAGGTCACGAAACGTGGTAGCGTGTTTAAAGAACATTTGCTTTTACGCTAGACTGCTTGTCGGGAGACGGCATACATGCAAATTAATCCTAAATGCATATATGCTCGAAGTGGGGCTTGAAACCTTGACCTTTGGGTATGCAGGAAATTAAATTGACTACTACATCACAGAGGACGGCATTTGAAGAACATCGTCGTTACGGAGAAACGTCTGATTTCTTCATGCCACATTTAAGATTTTCACTAAACCCGCTGAATTTTCGCTAAAGAATATGAGTAAACTGTAGTTTTCTATTCTGTATGCAAACACCAGCAGTTTTCCTCAATCATGGGTGGCTGTCTGCGTACGAAGCCGTTTATTCGTTCAACCGGGACTCTACAAATTCTGGAATTTCTTCTTCGCGTGCAACACTAAACACGTGCCAAAAATAAGATTGAACAGATTACGGAAATAAAAAAAACGCTACAGTGTTTTAAAACATACCTACCCCTGATAATTAATGTGTAGGATATTTGTGTATTACGCAGGAGAATTAAAAAAATAATTGATTATCAATTAAACGATTGGTGTGGGGAACAGTGAACAAAAAGAGAATCTTTACTTCGGCAATGGCATCAACGTAAGAGAGGACAGTAGGTATGAGTGACGCAAGACCATATATATTTTACAGATAAGCGCGTTGAATTTATACCAGCGAACTAAACTGTAAACAGTCGTTTTTATGACTGAAACATTTTTAATTAATTAAAGTTCCCTTTGATAAGTTTATTTTGCAGAATTTTCAGTGGCCAGTTTCTTTTATTCCTAAATTACAGAGTACTTTGCACTGTACGCTAATTGTAATTCTAGTGAATCCCAAAACAGCAGGTACTGTGTGTTTTTAGTTCATACAACAATGTAACTGCACATTATCACCAAATCCCACCACACGTGAAAATATTTTTCTTGTGAGATCGCATACGTGGAGTCCTTCGACGTACTAGAACATTTGAAATATGGCTGCTGACGTGCAACGTCACGGGCTTGATTGCAATTTTTCTCTCTTTAACATTGTGCTTTTTTCCCCTGCTAGGTTTGGTTCTGGTTTCCGACCACAGCAAAGCAGACGGTTTTATCACGTGATTGCCGTCCACACTTGTATTCAACGAATATTTGTGTCACCTGTATGGAAATTTAAATGTATGGGAAACACGAAGCGAAGAAATGAACACACATTGCACTGCCAAATGTGCACAAGGAGAAAATGTGACAAATGAGTTTTACTTTACAAAATAGTAGGCCGACTCTTTACAAAGCTAACACCAAAACGGAAGGATCTCCTCAGTAAATTCCATACAAGAAAAATAAAGTAGCATTGCTGTGAGAGTTAACACATAATTAGTAGAATAACAAGAAAATACTTACAGTTTATACGAAAAGTAATTCTAAATTATTACTCGTTATCTATTTACTGTACAGGATACCAAAGCTAGATGAATTTATATAAGTTATAATTACAACCTGAGAACAACTTTATAGTGAAATGTCGCCGTATCTCTTACGGCAGTGCGATAGGCCAAGCACTTCCTAAACAAAGTATGTTCATACTTAAAATAATGTATACTTAGCTATTTTGATGTTTTGTATATTATAAAAGCGAGTAATTTTAAATCAGACAGAATAAAATATAATAATTTGTAATTGTTAATCTATCTCTGAATACTTCAATTTAGTTGGGTAGGGGAGACCGAGGAGAGTTGTGACAGAGGTGAGTTGTGACACCGCCAATTTCTTAGAACTTATGGTAGTTAGCGAGCTGGCAACGTCGCACGTCTCATTCGTTGTCAACCCCCCGCTTGACACAGTGCGCGCCGGTGACCTGTGTGGGATGGTATTCTGTTTACGACGTCAGCTCGGAAGAAAATGCCAAAAGTAAGTTTGTAAACAATATTTGCATATCGTATTACTTGATACGTATTAGTATAATTGCAATGCAATATTACACCTTTCAAGCATTGCCTATTTAACTGTTAAAATGTGGCATTGTTTATCTAAATTCAATTCGTGTTTAGAGGTTATAAGCATGAGTTGGCTAAAGCGCGGGTTTTGCGCACCTAGGCGAGTTGTGACAAGCTGTCACAACTCTCCTCGGTATACTCACAACTAGTTTGTTTTGGTTGTTAACTTATTGTTTGGTGTGGCTTTGCATACAAAGGGCTTATTTTATTTTTTTAGGATGCCTAACCAATGCGTGTGGAAGACGAACAGGGGCTTGGCCAGTACAGACATTTACGAACTAGCCTATGAAGAGGTGACTTAACGAGGGCAGAGTCTTCGATCTGCTGCTAGTTCGTACAATCGAAACTACATGTCACTCTCTCAATTTATAAAAAATAAAACATCTGTAGAACAAAATCCAGCACTGAAACCTCTATCTGTCGTGTAACAAAGTCAGACAATTTTTACCGACGAGGAAGAAAAGACTTTATGCGAATATTTATTGACTTTCGCTGCTTCCAATTATGGAATGACAACAAAAAAAAACAAGACTCTTGGCCTTCAGGTTAGCAAAGGAGCATAACAAACAGATTCCAAAGTCATGGTATGAAAATCAAATGGTGGGTGAGGTAAGGCGTAAATTATTTATGAAACGTCATCCAATCTTGTCCTTAATGTTACCTCAGGCAACAAGCATAGCTCGCACTACGAGCTTTAATAAAATCAATGTGAGTGCATTTTTGACAATTATACATGCATATTAAGCAAGTTTTCACTTGACGCCAAATATATATGGAACATGGATGAGACCGGGATAGCAACGGTTGAAAAACCGGACAGAATTATTGCGCGACGGGGAGAAAAGCACGTCAGCGCCATGACATCGGCAGAGAGAGGAACTCTAGTGACACTGGCTTATAAAACGCTTGGTGTTTTTCTCTTGATCTCATAATATGTGCCAATAATTGTTGTATTAATTTAAATAATTATAATGATTTCATAAGACTATTATTGTAGTTTGCAGTAAGTACCACAGATCGAATAAAAAGGTAAAAATTGTGTACACATGTCGTTTTGCTTATATTACTCATTTTAATTACTAACGATAGCATTACAATTAAAGTTTCTTCCATAAAATCCTCAAATGTACGTCTGTCACAACTCGCCTTAGCCTCTGTCACAACTTACCTCGGTAGTAGGAGAGTTGTGACACTAGACAGTGTTTGGGTTTTTAATTTGTTTCTCATGAATAATAACTATTTGTTTTATTTTTAGACTTGATTCCCATAGTTTAAAAGGCAAAGTACCTTGACTTAATAGAATTTTGATATTGAACTATAACTGAGTATGATATGCTAGGAAACGTACAAAATGTCACAACACTCCTCGGTCTCCCCTACATCACATTCACAATTCTAGTGGATTCAATCGGTAAATCTGATATTTCCTGAGTTTAATGCTTAACATAATGACAGTCAGGTGGAAGCGTAAAAAAAAATTCATCAGAGAAAAAAATATAGTTTTAGAAAACATATAGGAAATAAAAAATATTCTAGCAAATTACGATTTTAATTAAGCAATGGTAATGTAAACGTTAAAATATTTTAGAATGAGTAAAAATTACAAAAATAAAAACTCTGAATATTATGCTCCATTAGCAAGCTGCAGAAAAATACTGTTTCCATCAGAACCATAAATTTATTTGTCATAAATATAAATAGGAATCTGGTGTTCTTTACGTAGTTACCACAACTTGAAACTTCGGTGTGTATCAAATAGTTAAACAATTTAAAATTAAAACCACAAATATAATGAAAGTTAGAAATTTTGTTCGTTATGAACATCGTAACAAAATTCAGTTTCATCTCTATTCATAAGTAACATATTAAAAATAATTTTAGCATGTTCTGAAACTGCAATTTGAGATTTTCAACTCGACTGTGTTTTGGTGTTTTTCACGAGCTGTTAATGTTCAGTACATTCTGAATGTTTCTAAAGGCCCGCATCTGACAGGGATATATGCAAAGTATGAGAGGGGCGGGGGCCTTCACTTCCTCCAAAATGTTCTAATTAAAAAATAAACATTAATGCTGTTGTTATATGTCTACTTTAGGGTTTATAAAGTTTGTGATTATGTTCGTTACCTCCACGTTTTGTTAGAAGTCAGCAATAATCACTAATATATATAAATAAGGAATGTATCTTGGGTCTGTTTAAGAATAATTTGACCATCAATACACAGTCTTGCGTTAGAATGGTCGGCGCTGGCTCACAATAAAATTGTAAAACCTATGTATTCTCATCCATAAGACCATTGGACGATTGAGTAGCATTTTGAAACGAGCAGTGACAGTGCAGGAGAGCACATTCCTCCCCTGTGCCTTGGGACTTCATTCGAAAACTTCGAATGCTGATGTTGGCTCATATACATTATGCTTGACTAATTTTCTTAATTCAGAAGTATGCTATAATAACATCAGTTAATAATAATCAGTACGGCAGATGTAATATTCATACAGAATTTAATTGCAAAATTGTTTAACCATTTTAATACTATATTTTAAATTGTTATGCTAACCTAAATGTCGAGAAATATCTGTTTAAATTAAGGCTGTTGCCTGGTTTGAAATGAGTGAGAATTTGGTATAGGGAAATACCTGCTAATGAAATTCGGTTTCTTGGCGTTCCTGTTAATGATAGAATATACCACCAGGGGCTTTTCTTTTAGACGAAAAATACGTGCTTCTTTGTTATCGCAGCCTTTCGTAATATTAATGTATAACCTGTTCCCTGGAAAAACAAGGAAACTTAATAATTAAATAAAACATACTATAAAACAAATAGTTTTATTTGCATCGATACAGAAATTGAGGGCATTTATCACACTAAGGTTTTAGTTTCAAGTTCATACCTTCAAAATTGGCTTCGGAAAGCCAAATTTCATTAACAAGCATTTCGCTATACCAAATTCTCACTGCTTTTAATACAAGCAAAAGTCATAAGCTCCACTTCTTCCACATTTAACATAATACAATAAATAACTCATAAACAAAGTCCTGGTAACTTATGAACTTAGGCGTTCCTCAGGGTAGTGTACTTCGGCCGCTTCTTTTTTCCTTATTCATTAATGACATATCATCAGTGCTAGGAAAATGTAGTCATCATTTATACGCGGATGATCTCCAGTTGTATTAATCTGCTTCTCCGATACTAATCAGCTCTTTAATTAAGGACATAAATAATTACCTTGAATTGGTACACCTTTGGTGCAGCAGAAATGAGTTAAAATTGAATCCTGTGAAGAGATAGTGTTTACTTATCTGTTCTCGTAGAAATTTATATACATGTTACAGATTTACTTTCCCTGATATTTTTGTAGCCGGTGAGATTATTGCTCTGTTGGAAAATGTTAAAACGCTAGGCGATGTTTTCAACGAGACACTCTCGTCGTCGGGTCACATAAACCCTGTTTGTCAGAGGTCATACGCTGTACTACATACCCTTTATAGGCTAAAGATTTTTCTACCACTTAAAGACTAATTAACATTGGTACAGTTTCTGATATTCCCTATTTTTGATTATCGCAACATGGTTTATGGAGACATCACGCAAAATTTGGCAGCTAAACTTCAATGCATGCCAAATTCTTGTGTTGGATTTTTGTTCAACCTAAAATCACGTGATCACTTGTATCCTTACTTTGATTAACTTAATTGGTTACGTCTTGACGAACGACATAAGCTCCACAGTCTCACGCTAGCATACAAAATACTATCCTCGTATATTACAACGCCAAAATACTAATGTAATTGGCGGAAAACCTTGAGGGATGATCACACTATTAACAAACGTGCTAAAAATACACCTCACTTAAATATTTCAGATTACAAAACCCAGGTATATGCAAATTCTTTCACCGTCTCTGTCGCACGAGCGTGGAATAATTTACCCGTAGAGGTAAGGAACTCGACAACACTAACTACTTTTAAGAGCAGTGCTGCCAATTACATTAAGAACATGCGCCGATGATTCCACACACACATGCATACACATGCATCGTTATTCCGTAGTATTTTAATTTGGTTAGCTGTTTTCCACTTAACTATTTGTACGACCTAGCAAAACCTGTTTATGTATACATTCACTTTAATCAATGTGTAATTTATTGCTGTCGATTCATCAATTTATTTCAAGGAGTTGCTGCACACAATTTTCATTAAATGGTTAGTGGTTATTATAGATTTATTTATTAATTTTATTGCGTTGAGATTAAACTACTTGTTTTCCTCTCTGCTACTTTGTAGGTTATACACATTTATATTTTTGAATGGTAATGCGGATAATGATACACACTATTGTGCTATTGTATATCCATATTATTGTGCTACTGTTTTTCTTTTATTTCTTTAAACATCCCCTTGTATCTAGTCCTGCTCAAGATATGTACATTATTGGAAGCCACAGATCATCTTTAAAGTTTAATTTATTTGAGCTATCATATTTCTGTTTCGCCTCTTGTTAATTTAAGTAAATTTCTTTCTTGCTCGTTACGTTACGCATGTGAACATTATTATATACCAGGTTAAGTGTAAGAGAAGGCATTGAAGCCTTAACTACGCCAGTACAAATAAAGTCGAAATAAATAAATAAAATAAACTGGTTTAGCGCAGCAGATTTGAAAGCTACCAGATGCAGATTTAACAGAATTGCTAAAATGTATTTCGTTGCACACGCTATGGAAAATGAGTCCTGCGGGAGGGCGTGGGGAAATAACTGTTTAGTGTTGCCTATATGCACGCCGCAGGCCACTGACAACAATGGTCTGGGTTGGAAAGAGGGATGGGGAACCTCTGTTCCGTGTTCGTCCCTCCTCCCCCTCAATAGGGTTACAACTATGCTGGCGAGAACATTGACCTTGAAATATTTTGACAACAGAATGCTTTCATGCACTACACGTTGCAGGCAGGGGAAAAAAGGGGGAGGGGAGGGCTTGCTAGCAGTTTAGTTACAGAGTTACAGGGACGAATATCAACTTTTGTTAATCGTTACCATAGGTAATGATTTTATCTCTTACCAGACTGTGAAAATCAGAATTTTAAGCAATCGCTCCACATAACTAACAGTTTTTTTGTTTGCCATCACTGTAATTGATATGTAACTACGTTTTTTAGGTAGCACTCTCATGTCAGTGCCAGCAGCCAAACGATCTATCGTGCCCTGACACACTGAAGACCAGTCTATATATACATATATATAAGTTTAAGTGTCTATGTATGTATGTTATTTCGTTATACAATCCTACGCCATTTGACGAATCATAACCAAATTTGGTAGGTGTACCCATCAGTTCCCAACTTAAATTACTGTGTATGGCAAAATGGTCTCCCTAAAACCTGTTCGTGAATCTCCGGACATATATTGGGTCTGAGTCCCATAAAACGGGGTTTTGTATCTCTTGCTGCCTATTATACCCCGGGAACGCCAGGTAGTTCTGCTTGAATTTTATATATTATTGATATAATTCATCACATAGTGATGAACGAGACCGTATATAAGGGGGTGGTTCAAGGGATTCAAACCCTCCTCATTGGCTTATGATATTTTTTTCATTACGTCACATTTATAAACAAAAATGCATGTACAATATTTTAATGTTGAGAGAATAATCATGTTTTTATTTTATGCAATTAGTATATTTTGTGTTGGTAAACGTCAAAATAATCTACCAGGAGGAAAATACTCATTGTATTCTTGTAAAAATCTTATTTATATATGTTTGTAGAGTGTTTTTAATTTGTAATTGGTTCAATTCATGTGGCACGTGAGTTGTTAAAATTAACGTAAGAAACTTTACCTCAAGACTTTAGAGCAAACTCCCTCTATTTCTGACGGCCCTGAATATACAGGAAAATAATTTTGGAGTAAAGTTTAAATTGTCCAAAAGATTGGAAATAAAAATCAACAGGTTCTACGTATTATGTGAAATAACTTACGCATGTCTGACATTTGAAACGAAATGCCCTGCTAAACACATCGTGTGCTTGCAAGCTGCTTACTCTTTACAGCACATGCCTAGGGTCTTTGAACGTGTTCTACAAACATCGTTACATAGCTTGTATTGAAACAGCAGGCCACACTTTTGAATAGTTTTCGTAAAGGGTTACAATTAAATTAAAATGTTATGTTTTCATGTTCATTCTAAATCACATCAAATATTATGTCAATTATTAATTTACTATGTATGATTATTTAATAAAATATATCTTATTTAGTCTCTTCTAACATCCCTAGAAGTTTGAGTGTTCATATTTGTTTCATCCAGTATAAAAAAAAACATTTATCCGAGGGAATAAGACATCTTAACTCAGTTAGTGGCAATTCGACGGTGCAAATTACCATGCAGTTATTTTTGAAAAAGTGGACAATCTTCACAAGGGCTGTTCGTTAGTGACTTTGTATACAGTTTGTGCTCTTGTTTGCGCAAGGCCAGCAGGGTTAAAAATATAGACGCTAACTGTACAATAACAACGTTTATTGGCATGTGGATCCTCTGGGGGAGTCGATCCCCCCTCCTTATGTTTCCAGTGACTCACGAAGCTCCTCTGCGTATTTTTGCTGCAAGTAAAAAATTCACTTTACACTATTGCGGAGTTTAAAATTACGGGAATGTTACTTACGTTATTTAAATAATATTACTTTTGTTAGTTTCATTCTTCCCTGCAAAAAGGAACGAGTTACCATGAAAGTTCCTTACGAGTACATACAAAAGGCAGAAGCAGGGTTTACCTCGAGTGATTTTACACAAATGAAGAATGCTTAAGGAGATGGGACCTCCTGATTATAGTGGGCTCCGAACCACTTGCACACTACTCGGTGGCCTATTATGAGTTCGAAACACAATCGTCATAGGCAACTTCCGTTAAGTTTCCCCACATTCGATAATATCCGGGTTTGAATCCGCCAAGGATCGAACACAGATTGCATTGGCGGGAGATGAATGCGCTAGCCATTGAGCCACCGGCACCTTTCTTTGACTAAGGTTTTATGAAATTTAATTGGAAATACTAAGTGACTAAGAGACTGATGATGAAGTAACAAAAACACGAATACATTTTCTACTCAGGAAAGATAAATGAAGCTATCACAATTGAAAGAGGCCTAACATATGAAACTTGATGTGCTTTATTAAATGATAAAATTACTAATTGTAATAAATAACACAACCGCCTCAAAACTTATGTAACATCGTGTTTTATACACCCGAGTAATGCTAGACTAACTTTACCATCACTCTGTGCCAAGCGAAGAAGTGTGATCATTACATAAGCGCACAGATAGTATATCGAAGTTATTATTGCATTTTACATTTTACACGAATGAGTAGTTACTCGTGAAAAAATGTATTTTGTAAATACTGACATCTTTGAGATATCGAACTAAGATATTCAACAAAATAACATTTATTTATAATGCCTTTGTAAAAATAAATCATAAGAATGTGAAGCGATTCCAAGAAATTCCTCGCAGCACATAAGGTAAATGATCACATATAAATCACACTTCTATCTTTATGTTATTTTACATGCGATCGACAAGGTCAACAATTCACCAATAATTAAGCGCGCCATTGCTGTATATACAAAATACTCAACTGGAGTGCAGGCTTTCTGTTGTGCAGCGTATACCTCTGAGACTTTAAGTGGTGACGCTATCATTTTATTGTGAAAAAGTACATCGAAAAGTAAAGTTTTGGCGCCTTGGGTAGTTAAGTTGATTCATACCGTATACTAACATTCTAAGATGAAATTACATCAAAATGCCGTTTTTGGCCATGCTGAAGGGTTTCAATAAAGTATATCCTATTCTCTACTTTACGCGATATCCTGAAATTACCCGACTGACGTAGCCCGGAATAATTTTTATTTTTTTACGAAAACAAATTGTGTACCCATATACTATAGTCATCAAAAATCATGTGTTTCAAGCGTTCTGAAGCACATTCAACATGCAGGTAAGCAGGCCCCTTAAAATTTTTCTCTACAATAATGAACACAATGCTCAAAATACTTTAAACAAGCCCTTCTTAATTGATTTCAGCAACCCTAAAAATTTACACTGTACTGTATTCGCTGTTTCTTCACACTTTCAAATAAAAACTTTCACAAATAACCTCATGTATGATGTGATTGTTTGTTTCCTAAATTTTCAACGTATTACAAGCGTTTTATACTTGTTTTTACATAAAAATATCTTATTTTAATTAAATTTTATTTTTACCTATTAATGTAATATTTCATTTTTAATTAATACCAATAAAAAAAGATAAAATAGCTGTGTTGGCAAAATCTTAGTTCTTATGCAAAATATTATTACACTGTGTTCACATGAATGCATTGCGTCGACCCTTTGGTGTAATCTTCTAGACTAGGTTAATCTTTTTTTTCATTAGGCGGAGGAATATCCCGGCAGTATAACTTTAGAGAGGCTTCAGAAAAGTTAGAAACAATCGTGAATGGACTATACAACCGAACTCCCAATCCTCGCGAAATACATTTCGTTTGACAGTCCTCGCAAAAACTTATTCTTGCAAGCAAAGATTATTCCGTGTAGGTACTCGGAAGGAATATAAAGGTTTTTCTAGTACACCGAACACAGGATTCTGAAGTGCTTGTTACTCGCAGCGAGGTTTGAACTCCTCTAAATATTTCTTAGGCAACACAGTAGCAGACAATACTAATTCCGCCCAAAATGAATATCATACATTTAATAGTGTACCTTTGAAACTACTTTGATTTCTTGATACAGAAGTTACTTTATCACGCATAACGATTTGAAAGCTCGTACTAACAAATATGGAACGCTGTTATTACCGCAAAATTGAAATTATTACGGAATGTAGGTCATTATTAATTCTTAAGCTTTGGTTTTGTGTTGTATTGCACTGTATGAAAAAAAAAAACGTTCTCGCTGTGTATAGGGAATTCGTATGCCTACCACTTCAAATTCCTAATACAGAAATCATTGTAACTATCAGTTGCATTTAAATTGCTCTTAGCTAACATGATATTCCATACTGAGACAAACCTCATCTGTTTGCAAAATGCACATAATATGATTTTCCTTTTGGGGCAAGCAAATACTGCACCTTCTTGTCGTTACAACTAATGAAGGCTACATGTGTGTCTTTAACTTACTTTGTTTTAAAAGTTCGCAGAATGATACTTAATTTTTTTCCAGTTTTATAAATGTGCTTTAAATATATCTTTCATCAATGGCGTGCACTCGCATATGAATTCGGCTATCACGCTCAGGGAAATTTAAGAAAAATATATCTATGATTACGAACACCGAAACCGAACGAGTTGGCGCAGAGGTAAATATCTCTGGACTCGCATTCGGGAATTTCTAGGTTTTAATTCCGGTCCGGCTACCCTGATTTATGGGATGCCCCCATTAAACAAGCCATTGCCGATTTCTTCTTATTTCCTAATATACAAAGGAATACTTGCGCCTCAAATGACCTCGCTGTCGACGAGATCTTTAGGCCAAACAAAAGTTATATATATATATATATATATATAGTTATATATATATATATATATTGGAAACCGAAATACTTTTTTTTTACCATAATATTACACAATGCCACTTATTACCCATGCTTATTTTCTTAAATACCGCAATAGTTACAATTAAAGGACCACATTTTCCAAATTATTTAGAAAACTCAAGAAATAAATATAGGCAAAAATGTAGATTGTAGAATAACGTTTAAGTTTTCATTGGTTTTCGTAATTTATAGCACATATGTTTATTTCCAAGTGACTTTTTTTGCGAAAAATGTGTTTATTCGATAAAATGGATAATAGTATTATAAAATTTAATTAATGAAAATATCTGAGTAGCAATGAAATATTTTGTCGGATCTTAAAAGCTGAGGTATTCAGCGCCGACGAGGCTGACGTGTGGTGCATATGAAATAGCGACAGGATGGAATGGTGGAAGAAACGGGAGCGCCCCGAGATATCTTACCGGCGAGCGGCAACGACTGTCTACCTCAGCATCTTCACCGCCGGGAATCAAACCCGAATTGCCATGGTATGAGGCAAGTAAAGTACCTCAGTACTAGACTTATCAGAATACACAGAAGTTTTCTATATAGGCATAGCCAAGGCTGCTCAGTATAGTTGCAAGTTAATCAATGTTTCTTATAACCAGACATTTTGTTCGATAAAGATAAAATAACTTCTGATTCAGAAAAATGTTATAGTGAATACTGTTTATGTTTTTAAGTGTGGTAGGCTTCAAGAATATTAATAACTGATTTTTACAGAGGAGAGTTGCATACATTTTTCACAATAAATCATATTTTCTGAGAAAACTTTTATTTTACAAAAGTTACCTTATTTTATTATATAAAGGTTTACTGAAACTAAAACCATCTTAATTCATTAAGTTCATAATGGTTATTTGACAGGAAGACATGACACAAACCCCCTTAGAGAGCAGAAACTCCAGTGAGAAACCTTACCGCAGCACGGCGTTGTCTACCACTTTGATTAGAAACTAGGTCACTCTGGTAGAGACAAAATTTCTTGCTTACCAATCCAAGTATAATTATATTTCCCACCCGATTTCATGAAAGTATAAAATGAACGCCAGTGTCTTAAAACAGTGCCAATTTTCTTTTTAAAAAATTATTCATAATAAAAAGTAATAACAAAGTCATGACATTTTACACAGGCATTAAGTGGAACAAAAATTTCCACGCTTGCCTTTACAATATTAACAATATTGTCCAACATACAAATAGTTGTCAGCGCTTTAGGATGATTGTACTACTCGGTGTTTACAGGCACATTCAAAATTCAAAATAAATTTTCTAATTGTCCTCACAGAAACCGAAGGCGCTCACATCAGTGTGTAAATAGGAAGCGTGTATCCAAGTCCTCGATCCATACGCAGGCGACCAACCGCATACACACTGTGTGCAACGAAAATCGACAAAAGCGTTTGAATCTATACTGCTGTAACGAGAACTCGCTCAGAAAACGATAAAATTTTACCACTGGGCCGGATGCGTCCCTTCGAATTAAAAACAGCGAGATTTCTAACAGGGGTCTTTGCAACGTTTGAGGTCCTCACAGCGTCGTCAGAAATTCATACGTGCGTCCTCGCAAGCTACCTAAATCACACTCGCACACATACACACCCAAACACAGACAGGAAATTTATCCCATAAGCCTTATTTACTTGGGAGAGGAGGCTAACAAGTCAATGGCGGGAAAATTGATCTCTACTGATCGGTCGAGAAAGCGTAGGTATCGGAGACATTTTCGGTAATTCCTTGCGCCCATGTGGTTAGATATGAACGCGAACTGATTGGATCCCCGTCGCTCGACGACTGATGACACTATCTGGAAGAAATTGAAGATGAAGTTTGTGACGGCAAATAGTCAGCCATTTGGAGTTTGCGTATTTTCCTCTTCCATTAACACTTGTTCAATTCATGTTCTCACTTAGCTTCCGCAGTTTTGGGGATTGCACGATAAAGGTGGCAACCAACTCATTAAGAAGTGGAAGTCGTCATCCTTAATCTCCTCAGATAATGTTGATGCAATTCTCATTTTCTCCAATCGTTCAAGTGTCCTCTACTCCAGTGCAAGAAAATGAGCCACACTATCTGATTTCAATATTTTAGTTATGATCTTCGCAGCAGGTGTCTTGAACTGCTGCCAATGCCATATTGTGTGTCAGTGGCATCAGCAGCAGTCTACTGTGGGTCTTAAGTGAAACCACTAGCCACGTACGAAGTTCCCTCCATGACTTCGCATTGTTCTATTGGTTCACTGAAGGTAGTATCCTCGGTTGTATGCTCCTCGGACGACGGGTGAATGTTACTTGTCATTTCTTCTGGGTTTACACGCGTTGCGATGAAATAGAAGTTGCTCGTGGAACTTCCACGAGGAGATGTTTGTGGCTTCGCTGCCAGATGGCTGTTGCAACCTTTCTTGTATGTTCTTTGAGAAACATGTATCGCAGATTGGCCCATTTTCCTTTCGCAGTGCTACCTGTAAATCAAAAACAACAAATTAATACAAGAACAAATAAAAACTCAATAAGTACAACTAAGACACTGAAGACTAGTAAAACATAATAAATATATAATATTAGAGTAGATGACAGGAAACAAGTAAAATAGGAATACAGTAATTTTATTCTACAATTCATGAATACTATTTATTTGTTTGTTATTTGATTTAATTAAGATTTATTTACAGATCGTTGGCGTTTTCGTACTGGATGGCTCACTGCACTATTGGCCAGATATTCTATACTACTTGTGACGCAATTTAGGAGTGTTTTGTTGAGATACATATGCCTTTTCCGACCACAGAATTACTCAGAAAGAGCGCTTATCTATATGAAGAACTATGAGATTTCCCGAATTGCGTTGTTTGTAAAGATGGCGAGCATGTGTGAATCAGATGTCCAAAGGTATCTGGTTCCAAATTCTGCAACTACAAAACCCTCTTATCCGTGATGGTAAACAAAGAATGGTTGACGCAAAATATCTATTCATTAGTGTCGACGTAGGGGCGTACGGGAGGCAAAATGACGGTGGTGTTTTCCGTGAATCTAATTTGTTCCAGCATATACAAAGAGGAACTTTCCCTTTTCCTGAATCAAGATAACTTCCTGGAACTGATGTCATGCTTCCTTGTGTCGTTCTTAAAGATCAAGGATATCCTCTCAAGGAGTATTTAATGCGACCTTATCCGACAACTAACGTAAATGTTCCACAGGACGTCGAATACGACAATAAAAGACATAGTTGTGCTAGAAAAACTGTGGAGTGTGCGTTTGTTATACTTGTTGCGAAATGGAGATGCTTGAAGACAGAGCTACAAGTTTACCCTGCCCACGTTGACAAAATAGTTACTACTGTTAGCGTTTTGCACATAATCATATTTGACAAACAGGGAATAGATGTATGTCGGTTGCAACAACGCAACGCTACAACTACGCTCTCCAGCAGATATAGACGCTACAACAGACAAAGACGAGAAGCCTACGTCATTCGCGATAATTTCAAATTTTACTACAACGGATAAGGAGCAGTCGTTTTTCAGCACGAAGAAATGTAAAGCTTGTCATTTGGTTTTCTGAATTGCTTGATTTATTTATAAATTAAAGTGATTCTACTGGACAGTTATTTATGTTCTTATTAATACTTTTTGAACCCAGACTTTATAGACTGTTGATCGATTTTGCGATATAGCTTTACTATATTTCGGCCAAAGCTGAAGGATATAGTTCAATAAGTTATAATTAAAATATGTATATAAAACTAAGGATTTACTACATTAGAATATTGCTGGTGTCAGGGGCGTGCGTAGGGGGTGGGCTGATAGGGCTCCAACCGTTCCCAAAATCAAAAATCATTAATTTTTAAGTGTTACAAAATTAATGGTTTTGTTTATTTAATATTTAAAATACGTAATTTCGTGTAACGCACTGCGTTATATTGGTTAGCCATTTACATATTTAAAAGTGTGTTAATAAAAAAGTAATCCGTACAATGAACATCTACCAAAATATTTACATAGCCGCCTCCAAAATAAAATCCTGCCTACTTTACTGGCAGGTACGTGCAGGTAGGTACTTACTTTCAACATTCTTGATGCTAGAAATTTCCTCAGATACTACTAACTGCCCTGTTGTGGTACGATTTCGAGGAGGTATCCCACAGAGATTTTCTCTCTTGGACCAACGTAATCAACGTTTCCACATCCATTAAATCCACCTCTATCATCACTTCAAACAAATTATTTGACACAAAGTACACTGCAAGTTTTGTACTATCACGCAGACGAGCGTCTGATGGCACCAGGAATACAAGTTATAGGGCAACGTTGAGAGGCATTGGCACATTCGGCTGAGAAAAAAAAACTTTTTTGTCAGTGTCAGACGTCGGCAGAGTTCGGCAGAGTTCGGCCGAGTGGGTTGGTCCTAGTGTAACCACTCCCAGATCATCACGTACTTTTGTTTGTTCCACCGATATCGGCCGTATTCGGCATAGTGCTGTAGCCTAAGCGAGTCAGTAAAAGGTATGAATAATCAAGTGAGGAATTGGTACGAATCAGCTTCCTTATCAGTAAACGCTATTTATTCTGTCGTTACTTATGTAAACCATGCATAATATGAAGAACGTATTTTCCATAAAAACGTCATTTTGGGATCATTTAAAAAAATGAAACAAATTTTTATCATACGCAAGTTATTGGATTCCTAAGACTTAGTCTACTAGCATCACATATTTTTTCTGTTAGGTCTAAACATAAATTTACTTTGACATTCTATATAAGTACTTCTGAAAGGGGGAAAAAACAATACATGCAAGTTTCAAAACCTCTGTGTTTAACGACGGTAAAAGCAAATTAGGACTATCAGCAGAAGTTTTGCCGTTAAGGTAATAATTATATCTGTCGTGTATCAGGAAACGCATAGAAAAGTACTTACTGGCTTATATTAAAATATAAACTACCTGCCACTTTTGCTGTAAGACATATTTTTGACAAGGAAACGATGCACTATAATGAATATTTTTCCGTGAAGGTTTCTTACAGGAATTCACGCAACATAATATGATTCTGTTTTGTGAAAATACCGGGAGTTTGCAACTCTAAGAATTTCATTACGTAACTTGTTTTTAACAGACTAAGCGTACAGTTTAAGAATTCGCCCCAGATCTACGCTCCACACAAGGAAAAAAAACTACATTTATTTTACTGAGCAGCTCTTTCGTTTATTAACTTCAATGGGCACCGTGATATTATTATTATTAATCATCTTATTTATAATATAAGTGACTGTGTTGTTACTGAAAAAACGTAGACGTAATGATGAGCTCGTCTATGCCGTCACGTTCTAGCTAAGTATATGATACTTCAAAAAGACAAAAATTTTATTTTCGTCGCTTTGTAGGAAAACGTATTTAAATTGTTGTTAACATCATAAAAAATTAACTTACGCAAACATTTCAGTCAAATCCATCCCTTGTCACACTAATCATAGAAATAAAGTAGTCTGAAACGTCAACTCGTCCAGCGGAAATCCCTACTGTTTCAAGACTGTTTGCATATACTAATTCATCTGATTGCATAATTATTGATTATTGACTTTGCCTTATTTTCAAGGACACATAAGTAGGACGTTGTTTAATCTGTATTTATAGCCATTTAATTCAGTCCAAATCATATACTCTTCTTATGGTTGTTCCGTAGCTATAAAAAGATTGGCCTCAAAATTTGCATGTCTTAAAAATGTAACAGAATAGCAGTGTGATGGCCAGCTTCACCAAAACAAAGAATCTATATAAGGGAAACATGCCATTTTTTTACACCGTTACATTACTTGAGTGTAGCCGCACTCGTGATAAGATGGATCGCTTAAATTAATTAACTAAAAATGTGAATAAAATGTATGATTTGGGCTTTATTAACTAGGTTGGTTTAGATTTCAAAGCATTATTACTATCGAGCCAACCTTCAGTTGTAAATTGTGCGGTGGTAAGTCAGGCACATCCAAGGAGTTTAAAAATTCAGTTGGATAGTTGGTGCCTTCGTCTTCGTTTATTACACAGTCAATAGATTTAAATGAATGCAGATTACTAACGATTTGATTCTGAATTACTATTTTTAAGTCATCCACATCTTTGTTCTTAGCCGCCAAAATTGCTGTCTCACTCAACCATTTGTTATTTTTGTGATTAGCAATGATGTTCGGGAACACTTTCGTGATGAGCTCGTCTTTCAATGATATGAAATTGCACAAATTTCGGAGGAAATGAAATCAATCCGCTCGATTCGTCGACAGGAACACGACCGTTACCGAAAGTCAGCAATTGCTTGGAGAAATATCCAGCAGCTGGATCGTTCAGCAATGCAATTCTCATGTTTGCTGCCAGCTGAAGTTTCTTCACATAGCGCCACAGATTTAATGATTTGAGACAAGCGTTTTTTCATCAGCAGCAGTCGATCTTGGAATGACTGGCAGTGTTTGGCGGAAGTCGCCAGACAGTGAAATCATTGCGCCTCCAAAACATCTCGAGTCATTGCGCAGATCTTTCAATTTTCGGTCAAGTGCTTCTAATGCGCGTTTGTGCGCCATTGTGCATTCGTCCCAGATTATGATTTTAGATGCTACTAAAACCTTGGCCATTGCGTAGCGTTTCGCAATGTTACATGTCGGTTGTTCAGTAGTTTGAATGTCTAACGGCAGTTTAAACGCTGAATGAGCCGTACGGCATCCTTGTAACAATGTGGCCGCTATTCCAGAAGAAGCAACTGCTACCGCAATGTCGGATCTCGTTCAAACAGTGGCCAAAATCAATGACATGAAGAATGTCTTCCCAGTTCCACCGGGGGCATCCAGGAAAAATAAGCCACCATTTCCCTCATCAGTTGCCTTGATTAATGTATCATACACTTCCTTCTGTTGGGGGTTCAACAGGGGCACATTAGTTTGAACTGATTGGTCTAATTCATATCGATCATATTTACATGCTCGTTCTAATTCTCGATTAAATGCATCATTCTCTCCTCGATCTGGCATTCCTAACCTGACTGACAAACTGCAGCACATGAGGTAACACATGTCTTCGATCAAGAGCAAAGCCTTGTTATGCATGTCATCATTCACCTCAAGATCGGGATTTCTTGAACTGACACGAATTCTATGTAAAATGTCTTCTGACATGTCATCTTTGTATTTGTTCCACAGGTCACGTGGATTCGATGGGAAGCATGTCGAAATGATGATAGCAAATAATGTGCGTATTTGACTTGGAGTTGCAGAAATAATTGCTTCAGCGATTGTCGTGTCCCAATGATTATCGTTTTCAAGCTAATTGAGCTCTTAACATGCAGCACGAAATGTTGGGCACACTATACCATTACAGTTCGTAGTGATTCAAATTATGTTGGTCCCCGAACATTCACCAGCAACAACCGCAAATAGAAGCATTCATCATTCTTCGGATGAACTGTGTAAATACGACCAAGAGCATCAGTAGAACGCACATCCGGATGACCAGGAACTGAATCGCCTTACTTCCAACGTTGAAATTTCTTCGATGAAGCGTTCCAAGTGTAATAATGTGGCATCTCCGAGACCAGCCGTTCTCGAGTTATAAATGGTGTAACTAACCCGACTTTGTTTTATAAATATATATATATATATATATATATATATTTATATGTTTTTTTCTTGTTAGCATTCCTTATTTATTTTAGAAGCAAAACTTGAACTATAGTTAATGTCATGTCAAAAATGTCATCCATATAAAATGTATGAGAAAATTAATTTACGTTATAGCTAATTTTTCCGTGAACTTTAACGATGTTTAAATAGCCTATATGTTATTCCGGGCGCAGACAAATCCAAAAAATCTAAAATCATTGAAATGTGTCCAGCCGTTCTCGAGTTATAAATGGTGTAACTAACCCGACTTCGTTATATATATATATATAGATTTTCATGCATATTTTCCTCAATTTTCTCGAAAAGACGCTTACGCAATCGTAAATGCATGCGATTTTTAACCAACATATTATGAATTCATGTCTCGAGCATTTTTTATATTTGTAGAACGCCAGTTTTCCAGACTTTACGTGGTTGCCTAGTGTACTAAAACATTTTAGCCATGTCTTTGCTGCCTTTTACTATATCGCTTTTTAAAAAAACGTAATCTTCTTCCGTCTTTTCCTAAATGACATTTCTACAAAAACGTTTTTCTTAAACTTTTGATATCCTCAAAATTGAGAGTATGTTAATATTTATATAATCAAAAAAGCACCAAACACACAAAATCCTATTTATGTACTCCTACTTGCTCTCTTGTAGCACGCCCTGTTTATTTGTTTGATGGCCATATTGTGAAAGGTAGCTGAGAGGCACCTAAAATAATTTAACATATAAAAACCAATTCTTTTGCTCTGCCTGTCATGTACTAGGCAGCGTCCTTAAAAGATAGGCCAACCGGCCAGAAAGAGTTTTGGCACACTGAAGGGCGAAGTTTCCAACAATTTATCGATTATTACTTGCTTCATAATCACTCATTACAGTTCATCCTTCGTAGCAATTCTGTGCCTGTTTGATATGTATTGTTAGGAAATGTTTACGTTGCAGAAATAACTGCAGAGTAGTCGTTAACATGTCAACGTTATTGCAAAAAAGAAAGAATTTTTCCGATATTTATTATATATGTATATTCCTTGGAGTGGCAACTATTTATTTGACGATTAATGTATTTTATATTAAATGTGAATTTCAAAACTTACAATTTTCAGTCATAATATTACTCGAACCACCAAATTATTTATTGGTCAGACATATATAAATCTCATGAGAAGCTAATATTTAAAACATTAAGTAGAATATTTTTTTAGGTTCATTGTAAATTTTACGAAAATGTTTTTTGATACCGAACAAGGAGTATTTTGATAACGTGTATTTCTTTTTAAAAAATACACATGAAACGATTGCTGTTATAAAATCGTTTAATCAAGATATTTTTTTTGCTGTCCTCATCTTGTAAAATATTTATCGAAGCGGTAATAATATTTTGAACAGTAATTTAGCTCGCGGATGACGTGATGAGTTTTGCACACACTTGAGGTGACAATAAACGAATCTACTGAACATCGTCGTCTTGCGTGGCTGCCTACAATCGGTTTACCAGTCAGTCCACGCAATTATTGACTGTGATATTTTTTTTTTTTCGTAACGTTGTAGTATTACTCACATTAAGTAAATAACAAAATTTGTTTTGGCTTTTAAGCAAATACAAAACCTTAGCGTTTCAGAGGAGTTTACACTTACGTACATTCATTGTCAGAGACATGAGAAACCTAACGAAAGGCAAAACTTAACACATGAAAGGAGAAAAATTAGGATAATACAGGGACATACACTCATATGCAGTTTAATTAGAGATGCTTCCCAAGTATAGTGCAGCGCCAGCTTTCGCCTGATGACAGCGGAGATGCGGCGTGGCAGGCAAGGCACCGGAAGTGGTTGGGAGCCATACAGACCACTGCACGGCCTCCCACAGCGCACAGAGTTCGGTCGGAGCAGAATCCATTGCGCGCACATCCCTCTCGACAGCATCCCAAATGTGTTCGATAGGATTCAGGTCGGGTGACCTCGGGGGCCAGGCCAGCCGCCTCAAGTTCGTAGAGTGATCATCGAACCACTCGGATACAATTCGGGAGAACGATGGACACCATTGTCTTGCTGTAAGTACAGGCATATTGCAGGATGCTGTAGACGCTAAAATGGGTGCATATAATCTTCCAGCAGCTTCCTGTATCTTCTGGTGGTGAGGGTCGATGGCACATATACCAGGAGACCCTTTTCATTCCACTTAAACAATCCCCACGCGAGAATGCCACTACCAGTTTGAACTGTTCCCTGCTGACACAAGGGATCCCTCGATTCGTGTGATTGGCGAAGCATTCCTACCCTGCCCACGCAAAAGCAGCCATCTTAAATCCGCCATCTTGGTATCTCCCGTTTTCACTTAAAATGTCCCGTTATTCCACCTGTAATATGGAAATACCTTTGAAATTCCCTAAAAATTTCCCGAATTGCCCTCAAAACCAGTAAAATTTCCAGCAAAAAAATCACTGTTCAATGTGACTGAAATTTGCAAAATATTTTAATGTGGCTGAAATTGTGCATGGTTTACAAGTTACAAGCGAAAGAAGAAATTCGACCTTATGTACCCCTGCCAAAAGTGTCAACTTCCAATTAATAGTATTTAAATTTTTGAAACATATGTATAATAGGATTTTCTTGTAGTAGAGTTCTATGCGGAGGTTATTGTACAGGTCGGCCACAGAATTCAAGCATTTGACATAGGAAGATTAATTTTCGAGATATAAGAAAAATGTTCAATCAGCCCTATGTACCACATCATGAGAACCATGATGACATTCGTTATTCAGAGTGATACAAAGCTTAATATTAAAATAATACTTACGAGAGGAATATTCAAAAATAAAAAATAAAAAAAGATGTATTTTATTTTTAAAATTATTTTTTTGCATTCAAATTAATTCTTAACCTTGTTACTCATAATGCTTGGCTATTCCTACCCTCGCCATATCTTTCGTACCAAATATATTCACATTCCATCCTCCTGATATGCATCCCCAAACATTGTAAAAGTTGTGTAAGTAAACACGACCCTAAGTTATATACCTCATTATAACAACTCATCCACTACGACACTTCACCCATTCCATGTGAAATTATAAGTGTATTTACAATAACTATTTGGGCATATTTCTCTCCCGATCGTTTCAAATGGCGCGCTGCATCTCTCGATCGGCAGTAGATCTGACTGTGTGGTTATCAAATCGAGACCTGTCGTTACATCACCACCCGAGAAACGTAGAATAGAGTCCCGTGAATCGTCGAGTCAAAGGGATGTCACGTGCAAAGACCGAGATGCGCGCTAGGTGTCAGTGTTACGGGCTGGCCTCAATCAGGTCTTGGCAAGTCATGGCAGGTCATGGCAGGTTATGGCATGTCATGGCAGGTCATGGTAGGTCTTAGCAGGTCATGGCAGGTCCAGCCAAATCGTACACTCAATTCTCTGTACTAAAGGAATTCAGTTATACAGTACAAGTTAATAATTTATTTAGTTTTAATTTTTTCATATCTTAAAACTAATAATTACCATTAATAGTGCAAGAACCCTATGCTCATTACGAAACAAGTTACACATGAATCAGCCATGCTAAATGGCGTTTGGATATCACACGGCCCCAAAATTATATTTATACGTAAATTACATTTAGGATATAAGCTTCGTAATGTCGAGTAAGGAACATCATTCTACATACATTTTAAATACGCATGTTAATAGAGACTTTGCTATAAGTCGTAACAAAACATAAAGAGAAGATAGTTACCTAATTGGAAAAACTGGTGTCACACTATCGCACACACACATAAGATCTGGAGATCACGAAGGCATCTCGTAGCTATCGATATGAACTCAACAGAAAATCAGACCAAAATGACTATCTTTCCTTTGATGCATGGTATTATGTACTCCACCGACCAAGAAAGCAAACCCATCATATTTATCTTAACTACACACCCTCCGCCCCCTCCCCCCATCATTCCCAAAACATTATTTATGTAAAATGTAAGAATGGTAAAAATGCTTACTTTTTAAATATGCAATTTCATTTTTATTGTGCATAACTCATGTACCCTGGTGGTGCCGGAGATAGTGCATAAAACTTGAGAACAAAGTATCGTGGTTAGGTAATTTAGCCACCAGGCAGCAGCCATATATTTGGTTATATTTTTACTGTATAGGTGGTGGTGTCAGCACCCTCTATATTATTGGATTCTATTTTCAACACATAGGTGGCGTTAATTTATCGAATTCACCTCCAGACGAGCTGTCAGCATTCGCCCACTCTGTCGATTCAACCACCAGGCGAGCTGTCGACACACATATTTTTTATAGGCATAGGAATATCTGTAATGTTAAACCTTTAGAAAATTATGTTTCCAGTTTTCAGTATACCTACATGCATGATGCGGCACTTATAATTTATTAAATCTATATTTTTTATTAAAAATATTAAGTTGTAAAATTTGAAAAAATAATTTTTTATATAATTGTATATATAGTAAAATGGTACTTTAAACAAAATTTTTAATCAAAATTATTTTATTTCCGTACCTTTTAAATTTAATTTATATTCTGGAAAATTCGGTAAACAAGAAATTAAACACAATTTTATTCACAGGTATTTTATATTCAATTAATTGTTTACAGTACCGCTAGACGGACAGCACACAGCAGATAGCAGGGAGCGACCCGATGGCTGCCTGCGTGTTCAGCTAGTGTTACAGGTTACTGTTAAAACACGACAGAGCCGTGGTCTTATTTGTTAACGGGGCGCTCTTAGCCGCGAGGCCATACCGCACCCCGGCCTCTCAGTAGGCGGGAAAGAGGGATCACGCCCTCTCATCGCAGACATGACCAGCGCTTTCCGAATTGACCAAACCCGTTTGCCCCGACCTGTACACAGGCCGCACCAGGCAGAGCCCCGATCTGATATTGCAGATCGCACAGAGCATGTCCTACCACAAGGCCTGAGATTCTAGCACTCAGATTACCAAGCGTGTGGTATAGCCGGAGCACTACCCACGCCCCTGACGTGATCTCGGGCACGCCCCCGGAACAATCCTGTTCAACGTCCGGCTCTTTTAGCAAGAGGGGGAATCTCTCCGAGCCTTCTCCAGCATGCGGAGTCAACCACTGCCAGCNTCACGCCCTCTCATCGCAGACATGACCAGCGCTTTCTGAATTGACCAAACCCGTTTGCCCCGACCTGTACACAGGCCGCACCAGGCAGAGCCCCGATCTGATATTGCAGATCGCACAGAGCATGTCCTACCACAAGGCCTGAGATTCTAGCACTCAGATTACCAAGCGTGTGGTGTAGCCGGAGCACTACCCACGCCCCTGACGTGATCTCGGGCACGCCCCCGGAACAATCCTGTTCAACGTCCGGCTCTTTTAGCAAGAGGGCGAATCTCTTCGAGCCTTCTCCAGCATGAGGAGTCAACCACTGCCAGCACGAGTCCAACCTCGTCTGATCCAAATTCCAGGGAGTACCCCTGGATGGGCCAAGCGGATCATCCCGTGCTCCCTCTTAATTTCCATGGCACGTATGGGTTTTCCTGTGTCCGACTGCGTCGCCTAACCTCCATGCGGGAGTGTGCGGAGTCCCTCAGAACAGGTGGGTACCGCCATGACCGTCCGGTTTTACTCCCATTGCTGTCTTCACCAGGAGCCGAGCTCACACAGGAAGAGCAAATTACAACTCACGGATGCCAACTCGTGAATACTGCATGTGGTACCAACCCACACCTGCCGTCACCGTCGCTGCTGCCGCTAAAACGATGCGTCTTACATATATGCAATGCCTCGTTCCCTAAAAAAAATTATTTTTTTCGTTAGTGGGTGCTACAGATTACGTTTATCGTGGTTGCCCCGCGACCTGATGTAATGGAATATTTGAACTTACCATTGCTCTCCAGTGGGCGGTACTAAAATTTAATGGACAGTGGATGTACTATGGTAATGAAAGGGGGCTGGAAGGGGGTCGAGACCTTCCAACTAATTAACGAACACGAGTAAATTTCAGATTAAATATCAAATAAAAAATTGGTGAGGGTCGGTTATGGTGGAATCTCCGGAAATGTACTTTATTATTTAAAATATTATTTTATAATAATATTTTTAAATAATATATTTTGTATAATATTTTTTTTTTTTACAAATTTTTATGATTTTAAAATACATTATTTTAATTTTTGGCATTATTTACGTTTTCAAGGTCAAAGGTCAATGTTTCAAGGTCAAGGTTGAGGTCACCTGAATCCAATAAGGTGTTCGGGTGACGTCAAAACATGACGGTCGGCGCCTGGCTTATATCCCAGATTCTGAGGCCACAGAAATGGCATATTCATTCTACTCTCTATCAATGATTATTTCTTCTCGATCATTACCAGCACTCTCGGGATTGCTGTATTCTTTGTTATAATCGGTATGATCAGAGTGTTTACCCTGGTAGACTGTATGTAATAGTTCCAGTAATTTATTATATTCTTGAAAAACTCCTTTAGCATATTTGCTATGTTTCCTTTTGAATAGCAATTCATACAGCCCCAGGCTACCATATACTTTGTAATCACCTACCCGCACAATTTCAACAGGCGATAACTTAATTTCCCTGAACACGAGAAACCGTTTGCCCCTCCAATTATACTCTCTAAAGGCTGTACGGTTCTTCCTCGATAAGTAGGTTGTGATGTACTGCTCGGTCAATGAACTAGGTTCCATTTCTTGCTGTCACAGCCTTCTCTTCCGCGCCAATTTCAAATGTTCGTCAATGGATTTGTCTTTCTACATTACTGAGATCTTACTTACAGCAGTAGAATCTACATTACCACATTTCGTTTTCTCTTTTCCACTCTCGCTCTTCGAAGCTACAGACACATCAGAATTCTACATCGGTTTGTCGAGGCTATTTGTAGCACGTTAAAAAGTCTCTCATTTCCCATTTCAAACGTAAGAGAGTCTTTTTTCAAGTAATTTTTTTAATAAATAAATTCTTTTGTACATAAACCGTTAACGTCACCTATATTTCTACATTGTTCTTACATCATCCATTAGCTCAGAATACAACGTAGGCACATATCATTTTATGGGTGACTGAATCAGATGAACTTTACTAGTTGAGCCAGCAGAAGGAAGAGCCATATACCAGTATTGCGCCAATTATGTCAATACATGTTTTGTATCAGGCGAAGGAACTCGATATTTACTTGTCTTGAAGGGTCTTTTCAAAGTATCACTTGTACCAAATGTTGCACCACACACATCGCAGTTCAGCATTCTGGGGATTGGTTTCTTTGAACATTCACCCTTACCATGGAGCATTGCATTGCAACTTTTAATGAAGGTCTTGGCACAGTTACGACATTGTTTTCCATGTACTTTTGAATCAATCAGCGAACGTTAGCATGTAGTTGTACACGACGTAATCGATTTCACATCGTCAGTGGTTTACATCGTGTCCAGGCATACGTTTCTTACACTTTTACTCCTGCACAATACTGACTTTACAGTATTTACTCCGCAGTCCTGACTCCTCAGAACTGATTCCGCAGTGCTGACTCCACAGCGTTGACTCCGCAGTGCTGACTCAGCAGTGCTAAATCTGCAGTGCTGACTCCACAGTGCTGACTACACATACGACCGACTCTGCTCGGGACTCGTTAAAATTAAGAGATTTGCTGTGGTTGCAGTTATTTATATCATCATCCTGTCGATTGAAAGCGAAGCAACGTCCATCGCATGCTGTATGGTCCCCATAGTTACAGGCTGCATGGACATCGTGACAGAGTCCTGCGAATGTAGAGGTGGATCGTCCTGTCTCATAGCATGCGCAACAACTTCTTCTGGTGAACTTGCAGTGGTTTACTGGTTTTTATGTTGTAAATCTGTTTTTTCTTCTATATTCCAAACCAGCTTTTTGTTTAGAAAACTCTTGCTTAGGTAGATGCGACACTCTATCACACTTCGTTCACTTCTCTCCCCCAGGACTGACCGTACGAACAGGCTTAACATGATGTCATCACCATATTGTGTGTAATTACGGTAGTTTCAGTTATCTCCTGAACCTGGAGGTAGTTGCATGATGTGGCCGATACTTAAATACCCAGATATAACACATACATTTTAATTAGGAGTCATGTAATATTTTTTTCATGAAATGATTACCCTCTCTGAAGGATTGAATCCACGACACCATATTCTCAAGATCAGTGCACTATTTCCAAGCGTTTTTTACTATGAAAATTAAATAGCATATGAAAAATGTAAGGATGTCTACAGTTCTAAAGATTTAAATCAATAATTTTTTGAAAAGGGGGGTGTAATTTAAATAAATGTAAGTGATGAGTTGCGTTCTTGAAAGGTAAAATAGTCATTGGGGTCTCAGCTTCTGTTGAGTTCACATCGACAGCAACGAGATGCCTTCGTGATTGTCAGGTCTTCTGTGAGTGTGGTTGTGTGTTATCCAGAGATACAATTTTTTTAATTATGGTACCTATTTTCTCTTAATGTTTTGCTACGACTGATATCATAGTCTCTATTAACATACGCAGTTTAAATGCATGTAGAACGATGTTTCCTTGCTCGACATTAGGAAGTTCATACATTTCATGTTATTTTCCAAATTAATAACATTTTGGATCGGGCGATTCTAAATGTTATTTAGCATAACGGTTTCATGTGTAATTCATTTTGTAAGGAGCTTACAGTTTTAGCTTTATTACTGTAAAATAATCATTTGAAGACATGTAAAAGTTTAAAACGATATAATTTATTACATTTTACTGTATAACTAAATTCCTCTCGTAAAGGGAAGTGAGTGTGTGACCCGACTAGGCCTGCCACGACGTGATTGAAGTTAATAAGTCCAGCCCGCCACCCTGATGCCTTAAGTGCCTCTCGGTCCGTGTATGTGCAATCCGTTCGACTCGCCGAGACCTGCACGGTGCCTACGTCATCGGCCGACCACCTCGCTGCTTTACAGATTCTCAAAACATCAGTTGATCACACAACGTCTGACGGGCCGTATGCGTTCCTCTGCTAGTACCTGGTGGGCGGGGATACATGCATGAAAATCATTGCGTCATAGATTCTCTTGAGTTCACATCGGTAGTCAGCAGCTGTTGTCATGAACTCCCGGTCTTCTGTGTGTGCATGAGAGAGCGACGCCAGTTTTTCAATTGAGTTAACGCTCTTCTCTTTATGTTTTGGGGCGGATAATAGCAGAGTACATACATAGTTGAAATGTACATGTTGTGATGCTTCCTTATGCGATATTGAAGTGTGAAAAATATGGTTTACTTACTTCCTTATCAATTGTCTTGTTCTGGGTTTTTGGTGTTGGCTGTAATCTGAATTTGGCAGTTTTATTTCAATCTATTTGTAAATAGTGACTCTGGGACATAGTACTTCATACACTTTACTACTCGGATTCGTAGATACTGGTTCAACGTTATATGAGTCTAATCACATTGATTGTGTGAAGTTTCGTAGAGAACGAGTTGTCATAACGAGGTATACAATTTAGAGTCATGTTTACTTATGTATATTTTTATAACGTGTTTGGGATGTATATTATGAGGAGGAGGGTCGGATATATTTGGTGCGAAAGATATGGTGAGGGGAGGAATAGCTAAGCATTATGTTATTATAGAGAACTGAAAAATTCGCGGATTAATTTCGGGACAAGATAGAATGCAAGACACGTGCGTTTATATAATTCCAACCATTGGTCTACACGGTGTTTGACGCCTCCTGGAGAACGCTCGCCCAATCGTTGCCTTCCACTGTCACAGCAGACAACCAATGTGCAGGTGATATCTGCATATTTGTCCATACGACTGTGCAATCTAGCCTATAGGTCATTGAACTCACGAATTTTTCAGGTCTCTAAATGCATGGTTTCTTAGCAGACGAAGGCTTTCTATATACAGATAGTGAAATTATTCTTCAAGTTATATTATTGAGGAAAGCAGATTGGCAGTTGCAATGAAGATTCCAAAGCCTTATTATTTCAGCTACCACCAAGAAGATCAGATATGACACGTTACATATTCTTTTCATACACCATGAACTTTAAAAAAATATAACGTTATATTTAAATAAAATATTTTTAACAATTGTATTGAAATTGAATGAGCATAATGGATATGTGTGTGAAGAGCTGATTATTTTGAAATGGGGGTTCATAGGTATATCATTGTATGTGACAAAGTTAAGAAATAATTTGGATACCTAAAAATTAATATTAAAACTAAATATGTCTCTTTCGTAAATGATATATTTTAATATTCCTCATGTAAGAACTATTATTTTAATACCAACATTTGTATAATTATGAATAACAAATGTCATCATGGTTCTTATGGCATGGTACATAGGGCTGATTTTATAATTTTACTTATATCTCGAAAACTAAGCTTCCTATGTCAAAATACTTGAATTTTCTGCCCCTCCTCTACAACATCATAGAGATTCACCACAGAAAAGGCCTATTTTACATATGTTTCAATAATAAGAATACGTTCTATTGGAATTTGACCCTTATGGCAGGAGTATATAAGGTCGAGTTTCTTCTTTTACTAGTATCTCGTAAACCATGCATCGTGGACATTCGTCGTCATCTTAGTGATGAATTTGAAAATCCCTGGTCAAAATTGGTTGTAAAATATTTTTTTATAAATTTTGACTCTTATTTTAGGTGTAGATAAGTATAGTATATTATTTTACAAGTATCGCGTAAACCATGCATCCCTGGTCAAAATTAGCTGTAAAATATTTTTTATAAAATTTTTCTGTTATTTCAGGTGTACTTAAGTATAGTTTCTTTATTGACTAGTGTCTTGTAAACCATGCAACCCTGGTCTGTGTTTAGTCTGGTAGTTGAAAATCGTTTGCATTGCATCCCACTTGGCATATTTATGCCTTCAATAATTGTTGCGACATAATTCCTTATAGTTACATAAGTACTAGTAAGAGTAGTATGTTGATTGTGTCAGGGTATTGCGAATGACTTATAAGGTGAAACAGACATATTACACATAAATACGACCACCAAGATGGCGGTGGTGATACAATACAAGCTGGCGGGGTGGAGCGAAGGTGACTAAGATATGAAGGAATGATAGAGCATGAGGAAACAAGATGGAATGACCCAACATGAAGTACCAAGGTGGCTTACATGTACTGGAACCGTCTTGAAACAAGACGGACGATGTTGAGATAGAATGACAGAGCATGAGGTAGACCAAATGCAAGTAAGAAAATCGAAATTCAAGTTGGTGGATGGCTCCCTGCCTCTTCAGTCTGCATCCCCGTGAACCTAAAATGCCCGACTAGGATCCATGATGGCTGTTATTTTAGTAGAATCTTGTAAATGTCTGCACAATGCCAGCCGCAATGTCAGTTTTTTTGCAGGAAATTATGCTAGTTTTGAGGGAAATTCGGGAAATTTAGAGAGAATTCTGGGCTTTAGTGTTTTTGTGGGAAAAACTGGAAATGTTAAGGGGAAAATGGGAAAATCCAAGATAGTGGTTTCAAGTTGGCCGTAATCCCATTGTCTGGATCTCTGCTCCCTAACCCCGAATGCCCATTTTATATCTACTCCTGCATGAATTCGGAGATGTATTGCCTCATATGTCTGACCCCAACGATCTGGCTATAATAAAATGTGCTGTCTGGTTTCATCCTATTCTGCGGTCGACTTTTACTCAGCTGGTCTGTATACTGTAAGGTCTGGCGACACCCCCCCCCC
>NQII01001042.1:79704-123369 GCA_002778355.1 Clitarchus hookeri
ATTATTACATAACTGGGCACTGTTCAATTCGATGTGGTGACCACTGTGCCATTTCACCAACATGGCCGGCGTATCTAATTTAACTGTTTATGAGTGTACGTAACATGCGCTCATATAAATCCAGAAATCAAATGTGTACTGCCTAGTTTCGGTAATTTTACTTCTCCTTTTATAAATTTATGTATGTTTGAAGTCCTTTGAATATGTAGAATTCGTGGTCATAAAATGTGGCGAAATATTATTAAAGTCGAACTTGTCACTGTTCCTTCGTTATATATATATATATATATATATATATATATATATATCTGTTCCTTCGTTATATATTCATATAAATGTGTGTGTATAAATATGTAATAGTGTTTTTAAAATTTTTGGAAACTTCCCCAGTATCATGATTAATTTTAACAATTTTATTATACTAATTTTTAAATTTGTTTTGGTGTATGCTTTTTTTATATAGGAATATCTGATATTAAAGAGATAATAATTTTGGTGAATTTTATTTATTTCAACTTTATTCAGGGCCATTCTATGCTCATATACTGTAGTGAATGCTCTATACATATTACTATCGTCCAAGATTCCGGCTGTCGCGTCGCATTTTCGTGTGCCTGCAGCGCGGCCCGTGTACATTTTCACCGTTAAGTGATATCTTGCACTTTACTTTTAAGCTCCTCGTCTGAGCACGCTACGCTTTACTTTCATACTGCCATGCGCTTGTTCCGAGCTTCAAGATGCGTCAACATAATTCTTCGCATGATTTTACATAAAAAAACACAGCCATCTAGGGGCAAGTTTATAAGCATCGATGCGCTGTCCCAAGCGCTTAGCATGTAGGTAGTCGAGGGGACTCGACCTTCGAACAACGCAAGAACTGGAAGAAAATGACGTAGCACGCAGTTTGTACTCGTATTCTTTTCATCAGGATGTAGTCAACACTCTCGTCTTTAGATTTATTCAAGTTGTTATGTAATTTAATTAATCTGTGCAGCAAAATGAATTTTTTTTAGTGAAATAGGGGATATGGTTATTATTTTGCTGCGTTAGTATTTGTTCTTTGCCCCCACTACGGGTAAGTGTTGCCACGTGAGCAGATTTTCATTCCCTGCTTTTCATGGTAAAAGGTTAGTAATTAGATTTTTCACCTTTTGCCGAGGTTAATGCTACGATGTTTCCAAGTTTCCGAGTTTCGAAGTTTTGAGTTCGGCATTTCCCATGACCTTTTGTGTCGCCTGGGCGCCTGGTCGATAGGCGATAGGCTGTTTCGTTGGAATGGGTATTTGGCATAATTTGCTGATATGGTTGGCTGGCATTGTTGAATCTTCTTTTTATCTGGTATTGCTGGCTTGTGTGGTTGATTCATGTGATTGGTTCGTATGTTTGCCGGGCTGGTATGGCCTTCATGACGTTGCTGATGACATGCTTTGAATTTCGTAGCTTGCATCTTGTTTTGTGACATGGTCCATGACATACATAAGGAATGTTTCGTAGCTCTTGTTACAGTTCATGGCATTGTTTACGACATATATTTAGTGATGTTTCGTAGCTAGCATATTGGTTCGCGACATGGCTCACAATGTGTATTTTATTATTATCCGTTATTCACTTCAGGATTTCCTGCGTGATCTGGGTTGGTGATGTGTTTTGCAAAGTTTTAGTGGGCAATTCCCTATATTTTGCGAATATTTGCCGAGTTCAGGCGGAGATTTGTCAAGCTACGCACTACGAGGTCAGCAAAGTATTCGTCTTAGGCGACTTGTATCGAGATTGGTCGTCATCGTCTTTCTTATGGATGAATCATGTGTGTTTTCTGTATAGATAGTTTGTATGGCTAGCTGTTATGAGTGGTTGGTCTGTCTGTATTTGTTGGTCTGATCGTTCATAATTGCCATTTGGTATGGTGGATTTGTATGACTGAATGGTTTGTATGGTTGACTTGTATAGAGCTTTTGGCTGGCTGGTGAAGTCGGTTCGTATGTTTAGCTGCTATGGATGGCGTGACTAGCTGGATGGTGTGCCTGGTTTGTATATTAGACTGGTGTGGTCGTATCATAAGACCAGCTGGTATGGGTGGTTCATACATCTGGTATGGGTGGTTTGTATGTGTGTTGGTTATGGGTGGTTCGTATTCTTGATATCGTCGTTTCATTTGGGCAGTTGGTATGAAGTTTTGGTATGGTTCATTGGTATTGTATGTTCGTATGTTTTCTATGGATGGCTGGTATTTGCGATTTGCATAGTTTATTTTGCTTCGCTGTTAGCCTGGTTGAGTGGATTTGATATTTTGTGTTTGTTATGATCAGTTTGTATGTCCAGTCGGTCTTGCCGAGCGGTTTGGTTGGGCGGTATAAATGTTTGGTATGGAGGTCGGAGCTACGGATTTGGTCAATCTCGGTAAGCGCTGGTCATGTCTGCGTTGAGAGGGCGTGATCCCTCTTCCCCGCCTACTGAGAGGCCGGGGTGCGGAACGGCCGTAATGGCTAAGAGCGCCCCGTTAACAAATAAAAGCATTGCTCCGGCTGTGATATATATATAAATGTTGGTCTGTATGGCAGCCTGGTATGGTGGATACATATGGTTGACCAGTATGTTGGAATTGTATGTTTTTGTTGTATGGTTGGTTAGTATGGACAGTTGATATAGTTGTCTCATAAGGTCAGTTGGTATAGTTAGAATGGTTGGATGGTATGACTGGCTAGTATGGATGGGTTGTATGACTTTCTGATAAGGGGGAATAGTTCGTCTGTGTTGGTTGATCTGACAAGTTGGGATAGCTATTTCGTATGGTTGGTCAAAGTTTTAGTAATGATTTGGAAATTGAAACGAAGACTTGCGGAGAGTTTGTGAATGTTTTGCGAGTATTTGCGAAGATTTTACGAACTTTTGTCACAAAGAGATAAGCAAAGATATTTGTGTTAGGAGACTTGTTTCAAGATTGGTCGTCTAGTCTGTTGGAATATATGTTGTACGGCCAGTTGGTCTAGGATTTGTGTCCTGTTCATTGTTATATTAGTTTTGCAGGAGTTGGTCTCAGCATAATCCACACTTGCATGGGGCCAGTCTTTGGACAGTATGGTTGGTATGAATGTCTAGTATGGTCCTTTAATTGGGTATTATGGCATGGTCGGTATCATCGGTTGTTATGGTTGGCTCATCTTAATGGTCGTTAGACTGCTCAGCTGAAATTGTCATTTTGTATGGCATGTTCGTATGGTTTCGTAGTGTGGTTGGCATGTATAGTACTCTCGTATGGTTGTTTTTCCTGGTATGGTTGGTTTGTATGGCTGGTTCATGTTTTCAGCTGCAATTGTTGACTCGTATGATTGGGCTGTATAGATAGTTTGAATGGTCCATTCGTCTGGCTGGGTAGCATTGTCTGAATGTATGGCTGACAGGTATGGTCAGATCGTATGATTGGTTAGTATGTTCGGTTCGTATGTTTGGCTAGTATGGTGGTCTCATATCTATGTTTTGTATTCTTGTTCTTAACCCATTGGTTAGCCCACTCGGTCTTGCTGGGCTGTTGCCTTTGTTGGGCGAGATGGATTTTTGGTGTTGATGATTATTATGTTCGATCTGAATGGAATGGTTTGGTTGGTTCGTATGGTTAGCTGGTTTGGTTAATTTGTATGGTTAGTCTGCATGGTTGGCCGCTTTGTCTGGTGGCTGGTATGGCCCTTTGGTGTTGTCAGCTTTGAGTGAGATGTTTTGCGAAGGTTTTTCGAAGACTTGTGATATTATTAACGAGATTTGTATTAGGGGAATTTTTCCGTCTCCGAATATTTTCTTTGTTATTTGAATGGTGGGAGTGGGATTGATGTAGGAGGTGAGGGGCGTGGGTAAGTTAAAAGTGGGGAATGGTGGGATAGGGAGGGTGGGTTGGTTGTGAGGGAAAGAGGGAGGGAATGGTGTCAGTTGAGGGCGGTGGAGGGGTGTTGGGTTGGCAAGGGACTTGCATTGTTTAGGAGGAAGGGCGTTTAGGCTGGTTGGGATGGGTGGTGAAGGTGGTGAGGGGATGGTGTTGTGAGTGTCGGGGTTGGATAAGGGGGTGAGGTTTGGTGGCCAGTGTGGTGGAGGGAGGTGAGGGAAATGTGGGGACGGTGGAGAGGTAGTGGTATTTAGTAGTGACTGGGATCTATAGAGGGAGTTGGGGTTGGTGCGGAAGGTGATGTGGTGTTGCAGGACGGTGGTTTGTGGTAGAAGTCCACGACCGCTGATATGCCTGCTCTGCTGGACCTGGCTCGAAGATTTAATTCCGCTTTGCTGCTCTGTGAAATATTTGGCTTATACATGAAGAAGCCTCGAATCCACTTTTCTCATTTAAAGAATCAATCAATTAACTTACCCATTTTTTGAAATTTTAGGTAAATTTTAGGTAAAACACAATTCCTTTTGGTCGAGGGCGATAATATCCAGTACGGCGGATGGCTCCAGGTCCAATCTCTACATCCTTTGTTTAACTTTGTCTCCGATACCCTATGCTCTTGTACCCGAAATGGTATGGTATAGTACACTGAAGAGCCAAAACAATTGGTACATACGCCTAATTTCGTGTAGGAACCTCCAAGCACGCAGAAGTAACGCAAGATGACGTGGCATGGACTCGACTAATGTCTGAAGGTATGCAGGAGGCAATTTACACCATGAATCCTGCAGGGCAGTCCACAAATCCAATCTGCACCGATTTAAGAAAAGGTTGTACGTCTGTCACGTTTGATGATTCTCGTCAGTCGTCGTTTTTCCCGTTCGTTCTCGGTCTTTTTCCGGCCGCAGCGATGTCGAATATGTGATGTTTCACTGGATTCCCGATATTCACGGTACACTCGTGAAATGGTCGTACGCGAACATCCAAATGTTATCGCTACCTCGGAGATGCTATGTCTCATCTCTCGTGCGCCGACTATAACACCACGTTCAAACTCACTTAAATCTTGATAACCTGCCATGTAGCAGCAGTAACCGATCTAGCTGCCGACCGCATCGCGTTACTCTGATTGGTTCCATACCTCTGTTATTTACATACGCACGCCTTTGCCAGTTTTTTTGGTTCTTCAGTGTAAATACTATGTTTATAAAATGGAAAATAATATTCTTCAGTTTAATAGTTCGAGGTAAAGAGAATTTAACGCATGTATTTCATGTATTTTAAAGAATGAATTAGTTCCTCATATGAATCAAGAAATACTGGCTTCATTTCCCATATTTTTATAAAGTTAGCTTGTGTGTGTTTATATATATAATAACATTATCTTAAATTAAGCTATATGAAAATAAAATCATATTAATTATATTTTGGTTTGTAACTGACTTGAGTAAAGGTGCGATTTATATTTCGAATTTACCTTAAAAAAATGTGAGACAAAATTATGAAATTGTTTTCATATCTATATAAACAAGTGGGAATGTGGTATAACATGAAGGCAATACTTATTGGGGTGTGTGTTATAGCGACTCTTGCATAATGATTTCTTTTTTAAAAGGCATCACTATTTGTACGAGTAACCTAAATGAATGTATGTCCAATAATAAAGTACGACACCGAATTCCTGCAAAAATAAAGATCTAGTCTGTACGTAGATTTGAGCATATATATATATATATATATATATGTGTGTGTGTGTGTGTGTGTGTGTGTGTGTGTGTGTGTACTTATAAATATTTGTAGTAGTATTATATATATTCAAATTAGCGGTAGTGTATTTCCAGAGTTTTGCGGCGAAACAATGTGGTGCTGAAAACTCTTTTCGGCCATCTACACAATACCGAACATAACTCCATAAAACACGATCTATAAAACATTATGTTACGGAGGGATTTGCGATCGCCAGGGAAGACAATCAACAAGACAGCACAAAGCGCATTGGTGTTCCTGTGAGCGCAGATGTTCAGCATCCTCCCCTGAAACCTTAAACGGAAGGCCAGTGTCCATTTCTCTGTCATTCGGCGAAGCATGCGTGAAGGGAAATTGGAAGAGTGGCATTGAGATGCGCGAGACCTGTATTGTTGTCGTCCACTCTCGTATTCTCAAAACTAGCAGTTCGGTTCTCCTGCCAACTAGGCGAACATTTTCCCAACATAATATTTACCTCCTCGCTTTGTAAAAGTCTTGTTTAAAATAAATATAATTAACTTATTTTTCAGTTCAAGGGTTTCCAGTGTCTTTTAAACGTGAATTTTTGTACTGTGTTGCAAATTGTAATTTTGTATGGATAACGTCAACAAATAGAATATTAGAAATTTTTTGAATGTTTACCATATCATTGTATATGTGTACTAAAAAAGCACTAATGGTAATATTTTTCCTATTCATTCGTGACAACTGTTCTCCATTTTTTCAAGAAGGAGTCAGTTAGGTATCGAAGTTCCCAACTCTGCATTCGATATTCTTTGTCTGCAGCCTGATGTGTGGTATGTATGATAAATATTCCATGCTACGCGTAAGTTGAAACTACTTTTACAGTTTAGGATTTGTACTGAAATATTTTGGGTGTAGAATGTTTTCGGAAAATGGTGTGTGTGTTGTTATTTACAGTACTTCAGTTTGTAATATATAAAAAATGTCCCGTCTAGATATAGCTCACGATCATACAATATATATGGGCACTAGCATAAAACGATAATCCCATTACTTCCTTATTTAGTTCAATAAATTTCTCCAGCACCATAACACGTGCTTCTGGTAAATTATCTGTCTCAAAGACAAATATTATTTTCACCAAATGTAATTGAGTTGAAGTACAGTAAATGGCACAACTCTCATAGTTTTATTTGTCATAAAACTTAAAATGTAATTTTAATGGAATAAGGGAAACTTTTTAAGCGTAAAACATTTTTATGTAGCACTTTCGACTCAATGAGTGCTCGAAAACTCACCACAAAGTTTACCGAAAAAGAAACATTCTGTTCTTTGCTTACGTCTGGTTTTTTGAATGAGTGCAATGAATTAAATCAGCGAAGTTTTAAATTCCACTCAATTTCGTAAACCACATCATTAATGCCTGTAGAACACAGCTGTTTTGTGAACTACCTCAGTCAATAAGGGGATGGGCTCTCAATGCCAGGAGAACAGGTGAGATGTCGGGACCTGTATTTCTAAAATAGTTTTCATGCTAAACAAACGAGATGTAATAGGCCGCATGAATGCACTGAAAGTGGACATGAACACCTGAAAAGATTGATAATATCGAAAAAATTAAAAAACAAAAAAAAAATTATGAATCTAAAATTAATCGAATCTAAATTTCGTAAAACTCGCAATCTAAAAGTTTACAGAGAAATTCCAAGCCTTTTTTTTGGAAATAGGGTTACCAATTCGAGAAAATGAATAATCATTCCTGCAGCACCTTTTAAAGAGTGTAGATTGGAATGGAGATGTTCGAGCGGGTCTAAACAACAAGGCCTTGAGAGCCGAAGAGGGTGAAGTGAAGTGAGTATAAAGCGGCGCAGAAATGCAACGGCGGAAGAAGCGGGGAATCTCCGTGGATCGATATTTAATTCCCACAACATAAATAAAAAAGCCGGCTAATACAGACGCATTCACGCAAAACCCGAGGCTTTGTTCCCGACCCATCCTCGCCCCCAAATTTGTGGCATGATAAGAAATGAAATTGAGACCAAAATTAAATGCAATCTTGGTAACATTGTAGAACGTGTATTTAGCGAAGGGCGACTTAACTGAATGTTCTTGATCGTCAACGTTGAAAATATTTCCGTGAAATTACGGAATATTATTAATAAAATAATATCCAAACCATTCCCAAAAAATACGGATACTTCATTTTCTGTGTAGCAAACCTCCTGTGATATTACCATTTTTCTGCTTTTTTGTAAATTCTGCAAGGACACTACAAAAATAACATTATTTCTGCTACGTCGATATTAATCAATGTAAAAAGACGAGAAGGAAAAAATTTTAATATTTAGTTTGAAGGCTAAATTAACCGCAACATAAATTACACTTAATATAAAAACTTATCCGGTGATATAAAATGTATATATATTGTCCATCCCCTGTGTATACATATATAAAAGCGATGAACAGAATAATATGAACACCTGACATATACACAATGTTTATTTATTTATAAGGTTTTGGGCCACCATTTGCTTTTATAACAGCTGCAATTCGTCGCAAAATAGATTCATAGAGTGTCTGGATAGTTTCCAACGGAATGTTGTCCCATTCTTGTACCAAAACATCCGCCAATTGCTTCAATGATGTTGGATATGGAAATCCGCTCCTTACTCTCTGCTCAAAAACTCCCCATAACGGTTCAATTATGTTGAAGTCTGGCGATTGTGCTGGCCAGGGAAGATGTTTGATGATATTCTGATGCTCCTCAAACCAAGACTGAACCTTTTTGGCTGTGTGTATTGGCGCATTATCATCTTGCAATATGGCAGTTTTTGGCAGCAATATGCTAGTCATAGTAAGAACTTCATCATTGAGGATATCGAGATATTAATTCGCAGTAATCTGGCCAGTGATGTGTATGAGAGGATCAGCTGAATACCACGATATAGCCACCCAAATTATAACGGAACCTCCACAATGCTTGAATGTAGGAAGCAGGCAGTCCGGATCGTAAGCTTCCTTTATGGTTCTCCATACATAAACCCAGCCGTTTGTAGGAAACAATGTGAACGATGATTCATCAGACCATACCACATTCTTCCAATCATCAAGTGTCCAGGTTTTATGATCGTGGCACCACTTCTTTCGCAGCTTAGCGTTGGCTTCCGTTATAAAGAGTTTAGCAATTGCAGCCCTTCCATGAATGTTAGCTTTGTGGAGCTCCAGCCGTACTGTTTTTGTCGAAACAGTATTACTCAAGTGAGTTTTGAGTTCTGCTGTCACTTTTGCCGCGGTAGTTTTATGTTGTCTGGCCTTAAATTCTTTTTAATGTTCGTCGGTCTCTGTCAGTTTACTTTGGGTTTCGCCCACTATTCCTCTTGGTCGATGATGTTTTACAATTTTTTGTGTATTCTGTCATTACCGTGGATACAGTCGCTCGTGAAATTTAAAACAATTCAGCTTTTTCGTCACAGACACTCCCGCTAACCGAGCACCAACATTTCACCGATCGCTTGTTTTAACCGTCGCGGAAAAAAGCTTATAATACACTGAAATATAACCTACAAGACTTGGCAGGTATTGTGCACTACATACGCGTCGCGTTATTTGTACGGAAGCAGTGTTGCCAACGTGCAACAAAATGTTCTATATTGCGTGGTGTTCATATTATTTTGCCCATCCCCTGTATAAATATATATATACATACACACAATACCAAAATAAAATACTTTTATTGTTTAGTCGCTGACGTGGACATAGGTTTTCTGCTTCGTGCAAAATTGAAATTTTTAAAACGTTGGCGTCTGTTACATTCATAACATGATAACTTATAATATTTGAAGTAATATGAGTCAGTGGCGTGAAAATGCTACCTGTCACACGAATAATGGTTTTCGTGTTAGTAACGCTTCGTGCATCCTCAGTATTATTCGTTAAACACACCCGCAGTTACAGGATATACCAATAGTTTTCCTGTTTTAAAAGTACGGAGATCAGTTCGTTTCCCTTCACCACGTACCTCGTTTCCGCTTATCAACTACAGCTTCATGTAAAAATTTCCGTTATTTGACCGTGTGTAAAATATTTGTCATTCAATGAATTGAGGTCTAAATGTTCCGGGTGCCATCGCCTCGCTGCTAAAAAATATACATAAATGCACACAAACTGGCGGGTATTGGTTTCGCCACACGATTATGTGTAAATAACCGTGTTCAGTATTACATTAATCATTCTATTAGAGATGAATAATGAACGCATTATGTTTCCTGCTCTCCTGGAGCAATATTGCATTAGAAACGGAATCAAAAGAACGCTAATCGTGCCGCCGCCATATGTAGCAAATTTCACGTTTAGTCTTAGAACATTAATTTGGATTAGCGTTTTATTTATTTAGTCATCTGTTATGCAACTACGGGAACAAATCTTGAATCATATTATTAATATAGAGGAAATAATGCAGGAAATATGAAAACACAGTCATTTACAGAAGTTTTCCTCACGTTGTGTTACCTTCTTTTGATTTAACAGTAAAATTATCATTTAAGTATATATTATTAAAATTTTTTACTTTAATATGCCCCTATTTTCATTTCGCTAGGAAAATTAAGGAGAAAGAAGCGTGTTCGGTAATAAATTAACTTTAATATACTTCAAAACGGTACCTACACCAATGCCCTTACAAGGAATTCAAACGCAGAACCCTAACGTTTCGTAAACTGTTGTTCAGTCCAACTACGACGTTGAAGTTGCTTTAGGAATAGATCTTTCAAAATATCGTGAATGTGAAAAAAAATTGTGTTGGTACATTCAACATGTTGCTCTCGGCTATGTTGAAAAGTCTTCAAATTGAATGGTGAATTATAAATTATATATTGAATTCCCTTTATTCGTCTAAAATTCTTCGCGTAAGAGAGGTCGCCATGTAGTTTCTTGTAAAGGAGCTTATTTTAAATAACGTTTGAAAGCAGTTTGAGCGCCATGTATTTGGTGATATCAAAGGGCATTTATGCGCGAAAGTTACTTAAATGAACGATTTTATACTAAAACTAGGTTTTTTTGTGAATAAACTGTGACGTGGAGGTCATGGCAGCGTCTGGTTAACACGGGAAGTGCTATCATATAATAATTAGAAAAAATTATAATTTATTTAATTATAGTTACTTGCTTCTTAGAAATGTGATGATTATACAAGGAAAACGGGCAGTTATAATTATTATATAGGCTGTTCAAGGTAAAGTGAGCACTTTCGAGGCCTTAGTTACTTTTCCTTTCAGCCATGCATTTTTTTATCTTTTAACCAATGTTTTAAATCAATATGGCCAAGAAAGTAATAAACACAGTATATATATATTCCACCGCACTTGGAAGTTAACGCCTTTGGCTAAAATAAAATACATTTATTGACTTTTATTCCTATCGAGAGGGCTTTACCGTGAACAGCAAACCATTAATTTTCCAAATATTTGTGTGTGTTTCGTTGGTCACTACAATAAATGTTTAAAATATAAATTCAATAATATAGGTGAATTATCTTTCCAAAAATTTCTTTGTTATTCAGCATTGTGTGTTAACGAAAATACGCACAAAACATTATTCTTGAAAGCTACCGGAAGCTACTTATTGAGCTGAACGCAATTATCATCGCAACAGTAATCAAACTTACTGTATGACAGAGCCGTATTTGAAGGATTTTTTACGTAGAAGCAAGCGGACTGTGACTGAGTTGATGTGCGCGAGAGTGGATCTGCTCAGCCGTATCAATGGCGTTGTTCGGACTGCGAAGTTATTATTAATTTAAGGTAATTCCGTTACCCGCTTTGTGTCAGACAGCCTTTCAAAGTGGCGGTTTTCATATTGACGCAACGTACCACGCACATACTGCCATGCATGATGGCAATCCAAGCGGGGGGCTAAATTTAAAACCACTCAGTTCGAAATCTTTTATCCCTACAAATCTGAGTTAAAAAATTTAAATATAGAGGAATTCGCCTTTTAAAATAAGAGCTATAAACAATCATTTTTATTTATAACCTTAAACGTGATCTCGCGTATCTGTTATATATGTAACTTCTGAGTTTTTTTTCTATTATGATAGGCATGATAACTAGATAACTCACTCAATTGTGCTCATTTTCAATTACTTGCATTTGTGAGAGTCCTACTTAATTACGTCCTGTTGATTATTGTGTATAATTCTGGCGCTAGTAAACACAAATTTAAGATTTTTAGAATTTTTTTATTAAATTGTATATGTAAATTTTGTAGATAGGTAACCTAATATTTTTTCAGGCATTTTAAATTTTTTATGATTATTCTACTAAATGGTATAATATTACTTTAATTTTAAAAATTTTACAATATTATTTATTTTTATGTTTTGTTAAATTTCAGAGAATTTCCTTTTTTTGATAATTTGTTTAATTTCTGAGAATTTAAAAGTGAATTTTAGTTTCTTGAAATTTTGTTATTTCTGATAATTTAAATGTGATCAATGATCTGCTTTTATTATCTACTATTTTGCCATTCTTCATAATTTTAATATTGTTCTTTGCAAATTGAATTGATACAATATATCTTGTTTCAACCGTATCTATCTTTTAAGAGCCGTAGGCGAAAAAACTACATGCAAAATTAAATAACTACTGTTCTTCGTATGAAAATTCACATCAAACAGTTACAAAAAATGACTTTTAAGCAAAAATACATATTTAGCAGATTAAAAATGAGAAGCAATCAGGTAAACTAATTTTTTTTACATTACAGCGAGTCTAGTAAATATCCAAAAACTCATCTCAAATTATCTTTTTTTACACAATTTATTAAAACTGACGACTCGGTATTCAGTGGAATAGGTCCTGTAACATTGCTTAGAATGTCAAACGAGCTCGCCTTTTGTCCTTCGTGAACCGCCGTAGTATAACTGCTTTTTTTTCCAGCTACAGGGCTCTAGTTAAGTGTTGGAGTAGCTATTGTATTTAAGTGTTGAAGACTCGAAAAGTTCTTGGGCTGCATCATGCGATGGAGATTTGGCCGTCTGTTCTTCGGCGGTACCACCCTGCTTCTTGCCGAAAGACCCAAGTTTGGCGGCAGTGGGTGGCATTTATTTTCTTATGTAGGAAACTACGCAGTTCCCATATACAGAACACTAATCTGTTTCTTGACAATTAATAGGCGTACGACAGGCCAGGGTTGGGGTAGCTTCAGCACAGGACAGAATGTCCTGAGGTGTAAAATTTTAGTTATTTATTTTCCAGTATTACAAGACACTTAACATAACGTGGCCCGTCAGATACGAGATAATTTCACATACTATTAGATGTTTCCATGTAACTAGCCATATATTGACCATCCCAGAAAGTGTGTGTTATGGAACCATCGCCAGGTTTGTCCTCAGAGTAGCTGCTTGAAGAATGAACCCGTGCCATGGTGCCAACTGATGCTTCCAAACTGGCCTGCTTCACATATCTATGCTCACCTTTTTTAAAGTGGCGCGGTACTATGACATCACTGGTGTCGATTTTTTTTTACTTTTTTGTCACAGTATTTTTTGCCATCTCCTGTTAGCAAGGCCAATCCACTAACGGTGTCGCAAAAATTACCTTCATAGTTTTTTAGGCCAAGCTAAGTACAAAAACATTCTGTTCTAACAGTTTGAAGTTGGTGGTCGATGGCGAACTTGATGTAGGATGGCTTCGTACCTCAAAGACTTATCAACCAATTCCCGCCAAATTTTTTACTGATCTTATACTACAGCAGGGTATGCAAACTAACATGTTTAAAATATTTCAGGCATTTTTTAATGGTGATAATATAAATAATTGAGAATACTATGTTTTATCTGTGAAACAATTTAACAAAATTCAACCAAATTTTGCACATAACTATATTAATTAGAAGCACCAATTATTCATTCAGAGATCCTATTTCTCCACTTTTTTTGTAAAATACTGCAGGTGAGAAAAAATAACATTTTTTGGAATATTTAAATAATTTCAAACAAATTTTGCACACAATTAGTGCAACAAAAGGCTGTGCAATGTTGCAAAATTTAAGTGGTGTCAAACATTATTAATCAAAATGGCGGCGACATAAATTTTTTTTAAATTTGTCATATATATTTAACAATTTGTACAAATTAAACAATCATTTTATGCTGAAAATATCTATTACAAGCATCGTACGTAGAACCACTTTTTAGGCCATTTTGTAAGATATCATTAATTAAGAAAGTAAGGTTTTTGTGCCATTTATCGGGGAAAAATCAACCGTTTTCCGCCAAATTCTTCACTTAAGTAGCGTATACCGTGCAAACATAGATGTTTTAAGTGGCTCAGATACTGATTTTCAAAATGGTCAAAATGTAAGTATTTCAGGTAAGTGAACCCTATCATTCAAATTATTAGACTGATAACATCCGGGTGATACTAATCCTTCCCTTGTGATGCAGTTTATTCCACTATTGCTGATTTTTATGAGGTTTTCTGGCTTCGAGTCCCAGACATGTACGTTTGTATTTTTCTATTGTATGTATTTCTTGTTTCATCTCTAATGATATTGCTGTCAACGAAACATCAAGGCCTACGTACCACCCAATATTTTAAGAAAGTCATTAAAAATTATTTGCATCCATGTTGAGAAAAGTAGGCTCATTTGTTATATCAGCCGCTTCTTGTTGTAATGTAGCACTACATGAAAAAATTAAAATTTTATATTTTATCGCGATAACTAACTCAACAAATTCTCGCCATATTTGTCACGTTGTACTACGGTAGTACATGAAAAAATGTATGAATTAAAATTATCAGGCCCTTTCTTTCAAAATACTGACGGAACAAATTTCTTAGGATTATAACGTATATCTACCATACTGTTAAAACCATCTCGACCAAATTTTTTGTTTTGAAAATATTTGTTACAAGCATCATATGACAAATAGCCCCTTTTGGCAACCCTTTTGCAAGATAGTCTCACATGAATATATTAAATATTTATGTCATATCGGAAAAATAATTTAACAGTTACATGTAGAATTTTGCAAACAAGCTGTACTATGGCAGGTAAAGTAAACTGCTATATTTTAAATTCGCCAGACACTTATTTTCCAAATGGTAGCCATATAGCCAGTTTAGCCTTGAATACTGTATCATTGAAGCAGTTTTATCAATTCCAACCTAACTATATATGCTGGCAGTATATATTACAACTATCAAATGTGTCTACACAGAGCTTCTTCTGTCAGCCATTTTGTAAGCAACACCACATGAAGAAATTATGTTTTTTTTGTCATATCTCGGGAAACATTTGGCCGAGTACTACAAACTTTGGCCAGTAATTATTACTGTGGTAGGAGATTTAAACTGGCATGTTTTAAGTATGTCAGAGACTTATTTTCAAAATGACTGACACATAGCCACTTTAGCTAAGTATGCGATATCCGCGAAACCATATAATAAATTCCAAATTTACTGTGTTTGTTGACAGTTTATATTCCAACCATAAATTGTCTACACAAAGTCTCGTTCATCCGCAGTTTTGTAAGATAGTCACATAAAAAAATTTCTTATAACATATCTCTCGAAAAAAACACTAACAGATTTGTACCAGATTTGGCAAATAAATAGCACTACTGCAGGCCATGTAAAGTGACTCTGAAGTTTCCTGTGCAGCACTGGGACTTAATTTTGCTGCCCATCCTATGCATCAAACTGGATGCCCCACTCCAAACACAGTGAAATATGGCCTTGGCAGACACTGAGCTCTCCACACGCATGTCCTTTGTTCTGTTCTTAGAAAAACATTGTCATTCCATGGAAGCAGCTTCATTATTACCTATGCCGGCACCCTCAAAGACCAAACCTACGCACGTCTGAGTAAATCGTAAACTGGGTAAAGGTCGTCATTCGCCGAACGTCTTTATGGTGAAATCTACCCCTTCGTGCAGTTTGTGCAACACGGCACATTTGCTGTACAAATGTACGCAGTTACTTCAGAAACCACATAAGGAACAATTTGCATTGTGCCATTTCAAAATACAGAACTGTTGTTGCACGAATTAAAAATGTTTTAAACTTAAATTTGGTTACTGAGTGGGTGAAAACGATTGCGAGTGATAATATTCACCGTCTTGTTACTTTTGCACTTTAATTAATACAGTAAATAATGATTTTATACTACACGTGAACAATCTTAAATGTATTTGATTGGTAATTGAGTATTATTTGTCCGGTATTTATTTATGATATAACGTATATGATCGTAATAGATCTCTATATTTTGATTTAATGATTTTTCAAAGATTGTATAGTGTGTTATTTATGTATTTCAGTTTATTTAACCATCACCGGCAATGGTGGACGAAACACTTAGTCCTTTATGTAACCCCATAAAAAAAAATTGGCACGGGCTAAGATACGAGCTTCTTGGGGGCCATTGATGAAGAGTCTGGTCACCAGTTACTCCTCAACCAAACCAGCGTTGCGGCCACGTCTCGTTCAGGTATCCGCGAACAGCTAGGTGCCAATGGGGGGCACACCATCCTGCTGGAAAATGAAGTCCCCCGCCGCCTCTTCTAACTGAGGAAACAATCACTCTGTAAGCATGTCCAAATAAGGGATTTCAGTAACAGTGGGCTCGTGAAAAAAGAAAGGGCAAAAACAGTTTGGATACAGCGCAAAACACGTTCACTTTGGGGGGAGCGCTCTCGTGTCCTTGGTTTCGTGTGGAGGCTCCTAACCCCATATCCGCACGTTGTGCCGGTTTACCTATTTGAATGAAACGTCGCTTCATCGCCAAAAACCAGCTTATACATGAAGACGTCGTCTACCTCGTTCTGGGCAAGGAAACATCAGACCGTCCCCTTTACATTAACGTGTTGAATGCGAGCTCGCTACCCCCTCTTCACCCCAAACTGAGAGTTACGAACGCCATCCAAACCACAACACCAGACATGCTGAAAAGAGTGTGGAACGAGTTTGATTATCGCGTAGATATCGTTCGGGTCACTCATGCTGGTCACATTGAACATTTATTAATTTATGGTACACAAACTTCACGGTTCCACGGTTCATTTTATTGGTCAATCAAGGTTGTAGGTTGTTTGGTTTTGATATTATAGACCTTCAGAGTTGGGATATACTTTTATACTCATCCTGTATTTCTTCGGCTATTTAGTCAGCCCACTCCTGACAACATCTCCCTCCCCCTCAAACTTTTAACCCCAAAGAATCATTGACATTATTTACATTACACCTAACTTACTAATCGCCCTACCGCCATTTTCCCACTTCAGTTCGACCGCACCACCCATACCACTGGAATATACTTGTGATTTAATGGAAACTTCGCATTTATCGCTCATGATTGTCTGTTTGTATCTCAACCTCTGAATATAATTAATGTTGTGAAAATCGAACCACTTCATTGCTCTTTGTCTGAGCTAGAGCTGGCATAGCTCTTTCACTTGCTCTCTCTTTCTCTCTCCCTCTCTCTTCTGTTACGTGTCTAGCATTGAGTCTGGTAAATTATTTTTTGCGTTTGACTCTTCCATTACAGTAGGTATATAATTATAAGGTATGATTTTAATTAAATATATAATTATCTAGAAAAATTAATAATCTCTGCTCAAATTTCAAGTATATGTTTGTACCAGCGCGCTTTTGGAATGTAGTCATAAAACGAAGGGTTTTTTAATTGGTGTGTTGGATGCTATCAATATTTCATCTTTAGTGGTACCCATAATGACACCTGCTGTATTCCATATGTCCTCAACAATACTGTTTGCATGCAAATAATTAAGTTTAGACCTTTGAAACAATGTGAACTCGGATAATATACAGTTTTATCTTCTGTGATCTTCTTGGCCATCAATCCACACTTCCATCAATCCTTCAATATTTTGATCATTATTTCAATTAATCTTTCAATATTTAAATAAATATTTTGGTAAATTTTTTAATCAATATTGCTGTTTTCTATTAATATTTTGAACAATCTTTTAATCTTTAGATTAATTCTAATTACTATTTAAATCCATTATCATGAATATGCATTTCGTCTATCGGTTTGTTCCTGTTCCATACATATAAATATACATACATATATATATATATGTATGGAAAAACCATTGTTCAACCAAACACCTCAGACCAACCGACCAGACAACCAGTTGACAAGACCAACCATACTAAATTATGAAGAATATATACTGACTGACCATAAATTCCCACCAGGGCGATCAACTATACAGACCAACCAATCGTACGGTCTGCCCGTACTAGCTAGTCGAATAAAAGCCAAAACCAACTGACCAGACATACTGACCGAAACCAGTCAACAATACCATACAATCAAGCCATAAATACTGCCCATGTCATCACACCTCAAAATAAAAGCTCAAAACAAAATCTCAAAACGAAATGTCAAAACTAAACCAAAAAGTTCAGAACTCAAAAATTGGAGCTCAAATACCAGACCGCAGAGTTCAGACCTATAAGTAAACTTCAAAATGAAACCTCGCCAGTCACCAAGGCCGACTGAACATACCAATTGATTTGACCAAGCAACTGCAAGACCAATGGTCAAGAGAAATTGACAAGGCCTATCACACCCAACAACCACCAAGTCCACACAGAAAATAAACTGCCAAAATCAAATAGACTCCACAAGCCAGCCATACTAACACACCTCAAAGCAAATACTCCAATTGAAACTTCAAACATCAGACCTCGAATAAATTCCTCAAAAATTCCTCAAAAACATTTCCCAAAACATCCTTCAAAACTTTACCCAAAAATATCCCACAAAAAATCTCAAAATGAAACCAATTGTACTCGGCATATTCTTTCGCATCGTTATTGGCTTGCTGCATCTTCATTCAAAGAAGTCGTACACTTAGAATGAGTCCTACAGACTGACCCCAGAAAACTGATTCCTGCTGTGACTGATTCCTGCCAAGTCTTTACATGTTTGCTGGCTGAATAGCTACCAACCTCGAATGCATGATTACATATGTCCTCAGTCTACATTAGAAATTTTACAGGAGAGCTAGTTAAAGTGTCAATTCAAAGCAGCATGTACATTTTCTTGCTATTCATACATATAATGGGCTACGTTAGTTTAGGTATAGTCGAAATATTGGAGTATAAAAGTCACGACAGCATTAAAGAAGGAAGAAGGTGGCGGTGTTATAACTGATAAGCGAGAAAGACACGCATGCATAATAATTAATCATCTTAATTTATGCAACTCCTTTAATATAACAAAATATTATCACGTTGTTTAGAATTTGTGTGTTATTAAAACTCTGTTATGTGAGTAGGGGTAAACTATCATAACACCATTTGTTAGTGCAAATTTGTAGAGTTTTTAATTTGCAATAACATAGACTGAAAAACAGTACATACTGTTCATAATTAAAATTGAAAGACAAAAAAAAATAACATAGTTTATAAAAATAAATAGACATTTAAAAGGCGTTTACTTCTATTACTCAGAAAGTAAGGAAACTCAGTTATGACACATTACCTCTGAGGTACAGATTTGGGTCCCATATAAATCAAACTATGGTTTCATTACAGCCTACTGAGTATCCTACGAATATTATACATGCGAAAGACTGTGTGTCTATGCTTGTTACCACTCAGCTCTGTATCGACTGAACTGATTTTAATGAAATTTGGTATGTCGGTACTTTAGATTCTGGAATAGGACATAGGATACAGTTATCCCGGAAAATTGTACGGTTCCTGTGGAATAACAGCAATACGTAATTCTGCAACGCCTGGAAACTTGACTGAACTCCGCTCCATAACGGCTGAACGTATTTTGATGAAGTTAGATATGTAGGTACTTTAGGTCCTGGAATAGGGCATAGGATACTATTTATTGCGTAAAATTATACGGTTTATGTTGAATAACAACAAAACCTAATTCTGCAACGGCTGGTAACGTGACAAAAATATTTTTTTCCTCAGGTGTCAGAGTTTATCAGGCCGCTCAAGGACCTCTGAAATGGCTCACCGACTGCTACCAATCGAAAACAAACAACCGAGACCGAATATTTAACGTGCCCTCCGAAGCCCGGAAGCGCTCAGATGTTATGCCACTAAACGGTTACCCATCCAAATGTGCGCCGTTGGGAACGTTGTTTAACTTTGGTGATCGATTAAGATCCCTCAACCAAGCGCAAAAAGTAGTACCTTGGTACATATATTTCTAAAGTTATAACATGATTATCCTCACGCTTTGATTTTTCATACATCGACGCTGGAAAGCGGAAATGTGGTAACTACGCGATAATACGCTCAGATTCACTCAAAAAACAATACCCTCCTTCTTGGCTATCGGGTAAAAAATATTTCCTTCCTTCTGGGTTGCCGTAATCAGTTAAAAACCTAGGCGATCATAATATAATTTTATAATTCTGTTTTCAGTGTATCACTGTAAAACTCAATTGTACCCGGGCTAAACCAGGCCGTTTCGAAGTTTATGTATAATTTGTTTTTAATAACTTGATAAATTAAAAATCCCCTTTTAATTAATTTTTTCTGCTCATTTCGAGTTCTTCCGCGATCTATCCAAATATATATTATAATGGACCTAGATACTGGTATTGATACGTCAACTGAATTACACTCTGAATTCCATAGAAACATATGTTTGTTACGCCAGTTTCACTCGGTTAGTCATTAATAGAAACGTAATCAACTTACCAGCTATGAGAAGCTCCCTCATTGTGCGAATTACTGAATTATGCAATCAAGAACAGAAATTGATCTACGAGATTGATATTGATTGTGTTAGATTTACTGACAATATGTTTCAATGCTTATAGCTATCATATACAGCAACATGTGATAGGGTATAGAGTTTTTGATTTTAAAAAATGCCAGGATTATGCGAAACATTACGGACATAAACAATAAAATCCGTAACTATGCAAGAATAGTTGTTTGAAATTAAAAATTTTATATCAACTACGATTCTATTGCAGTGAAATTTATACATTGAGAGATAATATATATATTTTTAACACGATTTTCAAACAGTATCTTTCAAGAAAATGAAATTCTTTAAAAATCTCGGCATTGTTTTCGTCTTAATATTGTTATTGTAGAGTTCTACATAATACAATTTCATGTTTTAAAAACCATTTTTTACATATCAATTATTTTTTGGTGTGTGTAAGTTATTACTCGAAAAATGTCAAAATATTATAAATTCGAAATCTAACTGTTTCAACTATTTCTGTATGTGAAAGTTTTGTTAATTCTAATATAAATAAATAAAACCATCCCCATTGAAAATTATTAAGTAATTAAAATTCAGTTCATTATTTATAGTTCGGAAAATCACGCTTAACAAGTATATAGCCTTGCAAAAATATAATTTTATCAAGGTATTAAAATAAAGATACATTTTGCCTAATCCACTCTTAGTTCAGCAAAGGTATTGTATCTCCATCGGCTACATTACAATTTATTTAAATACAATCAGGAAATTATCTTCTATCGTTTATTTCAAATGTGATTTATTAACCACGATATATTTATACCCACGCTCGACGAGTATCTACGTCCGTTCTTCACTGTCAGTGAATTTGGTTACTGTTTTGTTTTTACGTACATTTTGTAAAACGTTTCGTGTCGCGTGTCATTTGTACGCCTACTCGCCAGTACAAACCACACGTAATTAATGTCTACGGAGACTGTCACAAAATATCCAATATCTAATAGCCAACATATCAATATTGTGCTTTTTGTTGCGGTGGGATTGTAATACACTGTCCTGCATATTTAAGTAGCAAGCCGACCTTCGTCCAATAAGATCAGTGTTCGATTCCAGGCAGGGTGGCTAACGACATTTGTTTTTGGAAAATGCGGTTCACTTTGTCATCGTCCAACAGATTTTCTCGGGGTTTATCCATTTTACCTCGCCCTTTCATTCTGTCGCTGCTCCAACTTCATCTCACTTCACCGCCATGTGCACCAAACCTATCCGAATCCCTCCTCTAATCATAGTTCGACTCAGCCATTTGTTAAATAAAATATGTACTGTCTCAAAATCTAGCAACACGCACCCTCTTTCAAATACCCTTGATCCTTTTGATTGTAACGACCCCTGGTTCCCTTGCTGACAAAGTGTTTGTGCGTGAACTGGGCTTATTTTCTACAGTTTGTTCATTGTGAACTTAAAGCTTTTGAAATCCCTGCTGAAGTTGTTTGCACATTGTTTTTTCTTTCGCAATTTGTAAAATTAACATTGCCACGGACCTGGTTATTTTATTTACGCGTCGGTCAAGTGAAACTGTGAAATCATTATAACAGTATATCATTTACGAATCTCGTTAATCAAACGCTTAAATGAATTAAACATATAGAAAACTAATTCAATAATTTCAGTATCTTAAACGTCATTGCCGTTACCAAATATGCTGGGTGAATGCTAGTTTGTGTGACCGTTCAATTATATACAGGCAGGGGTATTGATATTTTTCAAACGTTGATTTCGAAAGTGCTGACTTTACCGTGAACGGCTTACAACTAATTTTACTCTACGCGAGTTTCATTTGTCTTTACAACGGCCTCAAGTACTTTTTGCGACGGCGAAAAATTGTAAATACGATGGATCTTGTCCCATTGGCTGAGTGGGCATTCTAGGGTACGTTCGTGCCCTTGACGGTGAATTTGGACAGCGGCAAAAATACATCACGATCTCGACAATTTTTCCAAGGGCACAAAGGCAGGCAAAGACCCTTAGCTGGTGGATTTGGACACAGCCATATTATGTATTAAACTAAATGCCTCATGAAGTATCACTTCGTTCGCATAATAGTGCACTCCAAAATCGAAACATTTCATACTGCTCCTAATCAGCGAATTTGACGACAGACCTTTTGAAACTGCTTCACTTGAATAACGAATAATTTACTGATCGTTTAAGTTGCAAGTATTATTTGATTAAATAGTGATTTCTATTGATTCCTAGTGGATTGCTCAGTCCTGGCAGTAAAACCTCACAGCGTTGCACCGATTCACCACAAGATAAAGGATCATTAACTGAAGACCCAGTAAAATAATGTTGCAGATTGAAACCACTGATTAAAATTAAGAGTTTCTCTTAAAATGCGACGTTGATATTTCATATTATAATAACTATCCAAAACATTTCGGTCTCTTGTCGAAGACAGAAGATAAAACAAATTTTTTTTTGTGTGCGTGTGTTACAGGAAGCTTTACGTTCAGAAACGTGTTTCGTCCGAGGGAAAGCAGAAAAGAGCGGCGACACGAAATGACGGCTCCTTTTCCTTTCTTTGTGCGACATTCGACAAAAGAAAAAACATTTGTGTTTGTATTGTGGAGCGCGCGGAAAGTGGGACCACTTCCGCGCTTTTAGGTACAGCGAGTTGGCAGCGCGTTTGTAATGAGGGGTCACTCGCCGACATTTTGTAGCTTATCTGCTGTTGACATCGCCGTTCCGAATGAAATCAATCTCAGGGACGGGCCCGCTTTTATGTCCAGCCATAATAGGATACGGACAAGAGATTTGGGTGAAGTAAGCACATTTGGGCCGTTTTAATACTTGAAAGTAGCTTTGCGCGGTGGCTGGGCGACTGGCGAAGGGAGGGGGAGGAGGAGGCGGTTTGCAGCCGCAGAATACCAATGGAAAGAGGAGAAAGAAAAGTTTGGGTTAGCCGAAGATCCGCGGTTGCGGCCGCTCAAGTATACGGATTATTGTGTTCGCTCCGTGCAAAACGAGCTCTTCGCTTTCTCCGACGGAATTCCTCGACGCGCCATCGTCACTGTTTTAGCCTCCGCACTTCATTAATGTTTGCGGATAATTTTAAGCACGTTATCAGTAAACAATCGTTGAATAACCGAAATTGATATTTTACTTGGATAACGAACATCTTCTTTAAATTGCACTTTACAAAATAAAAAGACCTTCAAAAATTACGAAACCGAAATTTCTTGAATACTAGGAGGAGGAAATGAAAATATTATGGACGAATGCCGTTATTGCACGGATAAGCCATTCGTCACTGAAAAATAAACAGAATAAGCCATAGAAAGCACGAAAACACTCTTTCCTCATAGGAAACTTATAGGTGCTGCATACGTTATCTCGGTTCTGTCGTCCTGAGTTCATCGCATAATTGTGTACAAATTGCCTTAGTTTGCGCGTTCAGTTAATTTATTTTCATCTCTCATTTAAGTTCGTTACTACTGAGTGAACTTCTTGTGCGGAATTATTTTTGTATTAGTTGTGTATGTGTTACCGATACATAACCTTGGCTTGTTTTCGATGTTTTTGTTTCCCGTTCTGGGTATTAAGTAACACAAACTCTGTGCCGTGAAAAAAAAGCTGTATACTTTGTTATGTAGTCACTTTATAATAATATGAGAGATGGCAATGACATTTAAATTATTTAATTGCAGGAAGTATGGATGTTCTTATGCAAGTATCCCGTGAATCTTCAAATTATCAAGACATCCATGACTACACGATTTGGGTATATTTGTCTAAAAAATGATTGTTCGTGTGTAGAAGCAATTCGTCGCGTAATGGCTTCCCCTCCAATACTTCCAAATCAAAATAACGGGAGGTAACAAGCGAATTTGATGTGCATGGTTTCGCACGGGTAGAATAAAGACGAGTACATAATCCACTTGATAGGCACAAATGCGCTCGAGTTTTGAGCCGTGGTATAGACAGTTTGGAGTAATCATCATACCGCTAGGATTGGAAAATTAAATGTAGTGAAGTGGGTCTATTCATACGTAATATTTATTTTAACAATCCTAATGTTACCAATTAAACTAAAAACTGCATACATTCAATAAACTATAATATGTTATATTTTCCCATTTATAGTAAACGTTGGCTTGGTAGCTCAGTTCATATGTCAATGGCCTTAACAGCCTGGGGATGGTGCGGGTTCACTCCTGATCACGCGTGAAGTTTTTTAATTTTTTTTGAATTGCTGTAAATTGCGCAATATAAATGCTGACTATAGAAAATACGTCTATTTTTTGTAATGATTTGACTAAATTCTATGAAAACCACATTTAATTTGCCACACACAGTCGGCCGTCACTTATTCATTCAGTGAAATTGTTTCACTGAAACAACCAGTGGGTTTCCACTAATTCTTATTGGAGCCATTTTCAGTGATTAGAGTAGTTTAGTTTCACTGTGAATCATTGGGTTTCCAATGATTCCAATTTCGAGTGTGGTTCTTCATGAAGTGCCACATGGTTCATGGCACATACAATAAATATCTTGTTTTTAAAATGCTCCCGCTTTTTTTTTAGCTAACCGACAAAAAAAAGGCGATGTTACGACTTTGATGTTCAGTACATTACAGAAACACTGATATTTTAAACATTATATAGTTTTGCATCTTGTTGTAACGTTTAAACTTATTTAGATTTACATGAATATTTATTGCATTGCACACTAGATAGAACTCATTTAACACTTACATGTTTAAAATCTAAAAACAAAAATTAGTAATTTTTTTTACTTTCAAGGAGTACGCCAGTTAAAAGAATAAGGCAAACATCACATGTTTACCCATGCACTAATAATTTACACTTCAAAGAATGTTTTTTTTTTCCAAGTGGTTTTTGTGAGAAAACTGTGGAATTAATAACATTCATATAGAGGATATAGGAGAATAGGAAAACACGTACAGCAACAGCTGATAGGAGGCACAGAAGTTGTGCGATGTCATCAGTCATTTGCCGAACAGCAAGTACCTCAATGCACCTGCGCATCTAACTCGCACAACGCTTAGCTACCAAATTCCCAGACTTTTTGATGTCAGCTATTTAATGATCATTAAATGAGTAGGCCATGTCACCGATTAGTTTACTTACCGTTTAACGTGCACGATGGGTTCCATGCGCGGCAGCTGCTTTCAGTGCGGAGTATAATCATAAAAGGCCCTCATGGCCAAGAGGATGGCAATTCGGCAGTACACTTGCAGGCGAGATGCTAGCTGCCTAGCAAACTAAGTCCCATTCGGGCATAGTCTCGTGTTATCAGTGCCCTGCCATATTTCACAGAGACGATCTGCTCTCAAAAACATCCATGTTCCGACTGGAGTGAGTGCTATTATCACCCTCATATCTCGGGGGAAGTACTGGAATTTTGTCACCGCTCAATTCATCGACCCTTCCTTGGCGGGAGGGGGTCCTCTCGAGTTGTCCTCCACAGCGTCGAGGATAAGATAGTTCAAAACCAGTTTGATTGGTCATCAGTGAGATCCTTTGGTGAAATGTATCATAATTTCGGGAAATGTATCATCCATTAGTACAACTTAGTTTCCATGACACTTATGGGTTTTGAAGGGTAATATTACCACGGATCTTGAATTTATTCAAATAAAAATCACGTTTTGAGTCTCAAACTGTCTTAAATCCTCATTCGTCCAATATCACTCCTGGTGGTTGAGGCTGGGTGCTATCTGTCGGTACAAGTCACGTAGGCAGATACCTCTTTCTTGTAGCGAGGACACCAGATACACGAGGTCCGCACGGCTGTATATATGCACGGGTTAAGTGGACAGCCAGAGGGTCGACTTGTCTGGGAAAGGCTCTGTATGTAGCTTCATCCGATGATTCAGCAAGCATACAGGTTATCTTCCTTCACTACTATGCTCGGCACAGTCCTGACACTTGAAACGTTTGACGCCTTTTTCCATATAATGGAGGGCCATACATTATCAACTTTCCTACTGTCGACTGACTAGCACAATGGTGGACAGAAATCGAATTACCGTTACTTAAATGGCGGAAATCTAAATAGCGTACGTATAACTTGGTTTTTTCATTTTACTTATAATAAAAAATTAAGAAGAAAACATATTTCACAGTTCATGGGGCTGCATTATGAGCTTTTAGTGAATGTTGAAGTTATAAACGCACACAATTCCATAACCACGCAGGTAATAAACTTTTTAAATTTTAATACATATTCTAAACCTTTTAAAATAAAAGAGTAATGGCAATTGTTTTATGAATGTTAGTTAGTATGTAGGTATACTGTGGCACATATGCTCAAAAAGTAGCCATTCTGCCGAGCTCACAACATGACATTGACAAGCTTACGTTTTAATAACTCAAATAATAAGAGTCAAAATTATTAACAAACGTAACGTAAAATTGCCTAAATTTCGAGTCTATTGAGGTGCGAGAATTATTCAGATGTAGTATTGAAGAGCAAATGGTTTTCTCTCATAAATTCAGTTCGCGCGCATCTCAAAGATAATTTGTTTACTTACTTTACACTTTATTCTTAGTAGACTTCAAAAGTCGTGTGTAAAATAGAGCACCATTCAGATAGCGAATTATCAACAATGTAAAGCGAGCTGAAGGTTTTGGGAAGCGCTGCCATCTGGTGGCGAAATATGTGCAGAACTACAACTGGGAACAAGTTTCGACCGCCCTCGGCGAAAGTTGGTAGACGTGATAGAGAGCAAGAACTTAGCAATCTAGGAACTTTACCCTTACCACCAGGTGTCTGCTATAACGAGTAGTTCTCTGTTAGATGAGCCAGCGCGTGAGCTAGAAATGTTCGGATCTTCCATATCCGTCAGAGGAACCATGTTATCACTGTATTGCAAGACTCTTAGCTCAGTTCAAGCATGTTTATATAAAATATATCTAATGAACCTTTGTTTATTTATAAGTTGTTTTTGGCAAAGACTTTCGAAGTGAGGGGACACTGAGAAAATGGTTTGTTCCAGCCAACAAAAAACTTCGTTGTATTTGTCCGGATATGCATTTAGTAGAGTCAACAAAATATTTCGTAGTGTGAACAAAACTTAAACTGCAACGAAATTGTTTATAATTATCTGACAAAATAAATATGTACTCCAATAAAGAAAACCTGTGTGTTGGACCAAAAAATATTCTACAGTCAACTAAATATTTGGTCGAATAAATAGTATATATTTGCTTTGACACTGCTTTGATTGCCCTTTTTTCTCGAAAATACAGCTCGAAAGTTTGTTAGTAATTTTTGTCACAATAAGGATAGTAACAGTGTTCGCAAGTGTATTTATTGTACCTTAAAAATTGTATAAAAATCACAATAATATAAGTTCAACAAGAAATAAGGAAAAGTTACTGATATAGCTAAAGAGTCTACTCTCCTCTATATGGACGCGAAAAAATTGTAATGCATTTCTTAAAAGCATAGATGGTAGGTATGCCCTGACGTCTCGTTGACAACAATGTCATTAGAGATGAAACCAGTAAACTATGCGACATTAGTTAGACTATTACAATTACACGCATGCATTATGCGGGACTCGGAACGCAGAAAATCTCGAACCATAAACTAGCGTGTTTCCCGAGATATGACAATAAAACCTTTATTTTTTCATGTGCGTCTGTCTATCTTACAAAATTCCAGAGATTTGAGGATAGGTATATAAAAATTTAATGGTTATAAAATATACTGCCAGCATTGAAAATTTATTTAAAATATGTTTCGTAGTTTAGTAGAAAAAACATACCTTAGAAAAATGTTTAAATTGCCGCTATTTTGAATATAGGCATCTGACTCACTCAAAACATACCAATTTTTATGGCCTGCCGTAGTGCTACTTGTTTGGCAAATATGGTAAGATTCTATTGGTTTTCTCCGGAGATGTTGAATTAAAATTTTAATTTGTCATATGGTGCTATCTTCTAAAATGGCGGACACAAGAGACTTTGTGTGGACACATTTTATGGTGGTACTTTATACTGCCAGCATACAAATTTAGGTTGGAATTTATAACAGGGTTACGACGATAGCATACGACCGCCACTTTGAAAATAGGTGTCTGTATTTCTTAAAACATACCAGTTGGCATCACCTGCCGCAGAACTACTTGCTAGCCAAGTTTGGTAGGAATCAATTAAAGCGCCATCGACTTATTTGTACGAGTCACCTAAAGCACTGCCGTCATTGATGACTACGTAAAGGCTTCGTTGCTGTTACTGTTTACATCCAAAGTGCAAGGAAGCATGAAAAAAACTACTTGTGTGAAGGGTATCTCCTGTAGTATGCAACGATGTGTCAAGTGCAAAAATCTGTTCAAACGTAGTGATAACCTGAAGAGACATAACAATAACTACGAAGGTAGAACTCCTACATATAAGAAAAAAAACCTGTACCAGCTGATAGCGAAACCACATCGAATGGATTCTGCCTTAAACAATCATCATTCAAGGGCACCTTAAACGATTATGTGATTGGAAATAAATTTATTGGTACAAAAATAATATATGTACATACCTTGACCAAATTAAGCAAAGGATAATCAATCAATTAACAAAAGACGTTGGAGAAGATCCCATAAAATATGTTTGGCTGGAGTGTACCTACGAAAAGCCACTACATTTGGATGGAGCCATTAGTCAGCGAGCATTTGAGACTGCGAATGAAGCACTGTTCAAGGTTGATAGCATTTCAGAGGCCCTAGAGGCCTTGGAAGAAAAACTTTGTTGCGAAGATGAATACGTGGCTAAGAGACGCTTGCTAGCATATACTGTCTTGGGATACATATAAGCAGATTATGTTCACTACATGAAAAGTGAGCATGCTGCTGTAATGACACTACGTAAATTGAATGGAAAATATATATATATTGTTTTATTTTTGTAGTCTGACATATGAAATAAATAAATATAATTTCAATGAAAAAATATTTTATTTCTCGTTGGTGTTGTATCCTGCCTTCTTTCCAGATATAAGAATTATGATAGCCTCAGTTTTTAGATTTGCCACTACATGATAGTACTGTAAATAAGAATGATAATTAAATAAATAAAATTATGTTTGCAAAATATATAATTATAAAGTTAGTACTTCAATATTTTCTGTGTAGGCATATCACTAGATATGCACAATCAATTATATTGTTACATATTTATGTTGAAATGCACAACAAACGAGAGTGGATTACTATTGTAATAAATTCTCGGCAGGTTGGACGCAACAGACGTGGAAGTATGTTGTTGAAGTGGTCGAATTTTGACCCTGAGACTTGGAGGGAAGGGACGGCGAAGTTTGAGTATGACCTGCTTCAGTGCAGTATATTACGGAGAGAAGTCCTACATAAATGTCTAAATTAGCATTATGGCTCTGATACACCACAGTTAATTTCCTAGTAAACACAAGTGACGAAATAAATGGAATATTTAGATGGTTAAAGGTCAAGAACATTTTGCATAATCAAAGATTGCATAAATGATGTAATCCAAGATGGCGATTCGAGGGGACCGAGTAACCAGCGGGCTTCTAAATCAAGGTGGAATGACACAGCTTGAGTAAAATCTAATATAATGGCCTGATGACAAAATCAAGAAGGAATGATAGAGAATGAGAGGAAGACAACTAAGGAAAATAAAATTTAAGGTAGTAAACATGGCATGACAGAGTATGAAATTAATGTGGTGTTGACAGTTCGCCGGGTGGCTTAGGCAAATTAAATCCCAGATGGCTTCCATGGAATAATAGAGCATAAGTAATTGGGAAACAAGGTGATGATGTAATGGTGGTAGTGATGAAATCAAGGATGACTGACGTGGAATAACAAAGCATGGATAAAATCCAAGATGGTGGGCATGGAAAACTGAGACTAAAGGAAAGGTGACTAAGCAAATGTGGAATCCAAGATGGACTGCTGAATATATGTGTAAGAGAACGACAGCTCGCCTGGCGGTTGAATTGAGAAATTAGCACTGCCTGGCATTTAAATAGGTAATTAATACACTAGCGTTACCTAGGTATTGAAAATGTAAACAAATGACAAACAAAAAAAAAACAATATGGTGGGTGGAGTGCATTAGACAGAATGAGTAAATGTGAGGAGGTAGGGGAGAGAACGTTGTTAATACCTTGTGATTGATTGGAGGGGGTCAGCTGTCTGCTGGACGTGTCATTGTAATGGATAGCGTCAGCACATTACAGGTTTTCGTTGCAAGGTGTTGTATTTAGCTACCTTTGCACAACTATTTTTTTTTTTTACATACTGTGAGTGAAATGTACATTTCTATCTTTTCAAGATGGAAACTGCTAGCCCAAATTCCTCATTTGACCTGAACGAGCTCCCACAATCTCCGGATACCAGTATTGCAAGACATAACACTTACTTACGATTCCACACATATGTAAAGGAGGGAAAGAACAACCACAAAGATGAGGCATTCGATATATATATTAAGTAAAAATAAAATTTTTACAATAATTTTATATAATTTATAAAACATGCAGAAGTAAGGGATTTTATTTCAAGTGCATGCGATTCGTTTCAAACTTTACTGAAGGCAAATGAACAGACTTTTCCGAACGAGGGTCATAGAAACGAAGAGCAGTGGCAGCAGGTTTGTCTTTCCCTGCTGGTCCATTTTCGCTTTGCCGTCCTTGGAAAATAATGCCTGTAAGAAGCCCAGGTATGTTGTTGAAAAGACTTTGCACCACTTCGTAAGAGGTACGAAACTAATGTCAGACTAAGAAGAAAACACAATGCGATCGGACTATGAGTACGGAGCTGATATTACTGAACTTGACATACCAACAGAAGAAGAGCTGAACAAAAAATCCCAGTATTTCCTAGAAGCGCTGTCTACCCAAGTAGACACAGATACGAGACGTGAATTGCTTGAAAAGAAAACAATTGGACAACGCAACAATATCGTTTGGAGTGAATTACGCCTCAATCGCCTAACGGAGTCCAATTTTTGGGCTGTTGTCCGTAGGTTGGACTACACACCATGCCACAATCATGTAAATACCATTCTTAACAAATATTACGTCAATACTGCAACCTTGATGCATGGGAGACTTCATGAAAATAATGCACTGCAAAAGTATGAAGAGCTGCAAGGAGCTACGACAAGAAAATGTGGCTTGTTTGTGATACTCCCTATTTGATACTCCCCATACTCCCAACCTCGGAGCAAGTCCGGACGTGACAGTCGGATGTGATGGCATTGTAGAAATAAAGTTTTTCCCAACTATTGGATTACAATCATTCAAGCAAGTCGTGCTCTCAGGAAAGAAAATAACATGTGCCTGGAGAATAAGTCCAGTGGCCCAAGCCCAAAAGCAAACCATAAAAACTATTTCCAAATTCAAGGTAAATTGCTTTTATGGACAAAAAGTTTTGTGACTTCGTTGCATACGAAGAAAATAATATTTTCATTCAAGAAATTCTCACAAATAAACTTATCTGGGAAAACTTATGCTACCCAAGTTGCAGCACTTCTATCTGCAATGTTTTATTTCCCTGAAATTATTTATAACAGCATCAAGTGTATATATAAGTGTAGAGATCCCGAATATATCCTTGAGAGTCAGTCAACGAAGGAAGCAAAAACAGTCAATAAAAAGTAAGACACATGGTAAACCTTTCGCTTGCGCGTCTGTAGGCTATCTACTAATGAAACTCATTACTTATGTGAAGTAATTTCCTGTCGAATAAATACATTTATATGGTATATTAATAAATGTAATGAAAAAAATTCGTTTCCGAACACTCCACGCTGGCTGCATTGCATAACATTTGTAAATAAAATATTTACTAATAGGGCTATTCTTTCATAGTCACGAAATTAAATCAAATAAGTAGGGTAATAAAAACCCAATATTTAATTTAACAAAAAATGTATATAGTCAGGGCTATACGTAAACAAAGTTTTAATATGTTATTATAAATTTATTGCTTTTTTGAGATATCCTTTTAATTGATGTAATTATAGCTATTTTAAATGCTAATTCATGCCCTGTGCAAGTGTTTACAAAATTTATTACATTAATATCCAGTTCACAACTGAGAAAAGTTGTTAATTATATGTTTGTTGGCAGTTTTATTTTGTGCTTAAAGTGTGAGATAAATGCAACAGTGAGATCGGATTTTATAAATAAATCTGTCTTTGAGATTGTTGTGGGTAATAACGTACATTTTGTCTGTTGCCATTCCAGTGATGTATTATATGCTGTATTGATTACTTTCCAAACACAAATACATTTAGTTTACCATGTTAACTTCCTAATTCTTTTTACAGTTTATTTAAACAAACCCTAATCTTACTGTGTTCGATGGCATGCTGCTCTTATTTTAGCACTTTTTTCTAGAAATTTGTAATTTAATTTTTTGCTTCACTAATAATGTAAGATATGTAATTTTATTTGTAATAAACAATACAGTTTTGTAGAAGAAACACGCTCTTATGTAAACATTACTCTTAACCCGCTCCCCCCACCCCCCTCACAGACCCGGCCGCTCTCGTTATGGCCCTCATTTTACCTGGCAGACTTGACACACTGATACCTGTCGAAGATAACAAAGGAAATGTTCCCCTCGTTATATGAAAGTGGTGTGGGTAAGAGTACACTGCCATTGAAGACTTCAGAATTCAGCTTGCATGTCGGAAGCTTCCGAAATGCCCTTGAGGGGAGAACTGAAGTGGCATCATATTCCGAAGATAAAACATTCTTCAGTAAAATTTTATAGGCTTGGAGATCGAATAAGATTAACCTTTATAGATAACATCGTCGAGAAAGACAGGCATTTGTCCATTTTATAATTAATTCAGAGTATGTAATATACTTGAATAATTCCAAATATCCCTATATCAGAGACTGGGAAAGTAGTCAAAGTTCTAAATTAAAAATCCTTTAATGAACTGTATGTACCCAGAAATGTTTTACCAAAGCATTATTTTAGAAAACGTCAAGGGAAACTAAAATCTTAAAATGTCATTGAAATAGGAAACCCTACAATGAGCTGCACAATATTGCCTTTATCAGAAGTTGCAATATCTGAAGTGTAATTCCGGAAGTTCACCCTTGCGGGACAGAAAGCAGTGAGATTCGCAAGTTCAAGCGAGGCGTTGCCAACAAGCCTGCAAGAAGCTACATATTTACTTCCACCACGCACTTGAACTCGTGCCCATACCAGAGTGTAAACAAATTAACCATGATTGCTCAGATCGCTTTTCCAGTGACAATGGAGTCTGAGTACTCTAAATTGCGAAAATTGCATCTTGAAAATTTTCATCTGACTACAACTCGTACATATGGGACAAAAGAGGGCAGAAAATCTTATGATAGTAAAAGTTAGGGAATGTGTCAAGTTACTGCCGGGAAGTATTTATCGGGTTTCGTGTAAACTTAGACAACAACCTCAAAACCTTCGAGGTTAATTGGTTATTTTTCACAGTGGGCTGTGGATGCATTACTGGTGAATAACTTTCCTTAATTATAGCTACATGCTCCACTTTTTCGAGGGGTTGGTTTAAGATACAAGCATTTTCCAAAACTTACTCAAAAAAAGCGCGCATAATTTCTAACAGTAGTGGCGACCTATAAACCAAAATTGTCATGCGTTAATTATTTTTATATGATAATCAACAATTCTTTAAATGATGTAACTCGTCTATTCAAGATCTTGTCATTACTAATTGTAACGGATAGGGTTACAATAAATATTTGATTTCTATTATAAAAAATTCAAATCTTCTCTGTGTTTTTAACATTTCCATAACGTGCAACACAAGTGTATTCCAAATTATATTGTGAACAAAATAGTTCCCAGCATAAGTGTGTTAATAAAAGTTAAAAAATCCTCATATTAATAAAATTACTGTAACAAAGGGAAGATACTTACCGTAATACTGCATTACTTGAACATAAATAAGTAAAATGCAATACGTCAGTCAATATTTTTAATGTCTATATTAGTTCGCAGCTGCTTTAGATGTGTTTCTTTTCAAACTTAATAAATATTTTTGCAGTGGTCTATAACATTAAAATTAATTTAAATACAGCAAGAAATGTTATACAGATGTCTGAGACGTGATAAAAGGAAAGAATAATCAAGGAATTGAGTGGGTGTTAGGTTAAGTACTGTTTTTAAAGCAGCCAGTTTACAGCAGCTCTAGGAAAACATTACTCATTGTGTTAATGTGAAAAATATAGGGCGGTACTGCAAAAAAAAAACATTTTCCTTTATTTTATGGAAAAGTGAAGGTAAACATTTATGAAGAACTCTCCGTAAATTCTCTACAAAATTACGGAAACTTGAAAAACGTAAAATTATGTTAATTTATCAGAACTTCTCCGTAAAATTGCTTATTAGTTATTCTTAACTTTCAGCTTTGAAAAACAGATAACGAAAAAAAATCTTTAATTTTCGTCACGCGGGTTTCCCACTGTAGATAAAGAAGAAATATAAGAGAAATTAAATACTTTATAACTTAGCTATATTTGAAGGCGAGTCGAAAGCCTAGGATTTTGCGACTGTAACCAATATTAATTCTCCCTATTATAATCCCGTGAATAACTTTGGTATTTCTAATGATTCACACAAGCAATTTTTAATTTTTTCAGTTGATAGTATTGTCTTCGTAAGTTTTACAAACTTTTAAAAATATCGGTAGCTTTTTTTCCGTGTTCAAAGTAAAAGTCTAAGTGGCGTGGATAACGAAACTGCCGCAGAAACGATAATTTTCTGTTTAGAGTAGCGAAGAAAGCTTTCTGTACACTCGGCATTGTTCGTCCCCGAAACCTGAAGTTACAGGAAATACGGACACGTTTCATATTTTTTATTTACGGACCTCAGCTCCATTTGAAATTTCAGGCTGCGTTCCGTGTATGTACTATACAGCTCCGTTAAAATTTCCGTAAATTCGCGGGATTTTTTTAACAGTGTATGGACCAGATGTCAAACACCTAAGCTACCTCCGCATCTCCTCTGAGGAAAAATAACAGCCCATACATTCTAAAAAAATTATAGTGCTTTTACAAGAAAAATCATTGGACACCCAGTTGCCAAAAAAATTCTTTGTAAAACTACAAACTGTCTTCTTGTAAAATCTGCATATATTTGTAATATTACAAATGACAGCCCTTTTATTACAACTTACATTATTGAGAAGTGTACACAAAATTACTTTCTTTCTTCTAGAAAACAAATGTGATGAATTAATAACAGAGAAGAACTAGAAAAAATATTTCAAAGTATAACTTACGAAAAACTGACAATATTTGCTAGCACGTATACTCGAACCCACGCCACTTGTAATATTAGCACAAACACTTAATCACAAGACCAACTAGACTTGCGAAGTAAACACTTATTTTGACAGTAAATAGATGCAAGTACTTACAAAATATTAAAGAAGTTATTTGAATAACTATAATACATTTATTCCATTTAAAGATTTATGTGTAGCAAGGAAACATTTACAGTTAATTAGTAATACGGTAACGTTTTATTTAAATTGTCGTTTTATTATGATTATTTGAGTTGTTTTAGTTTTTTTTACGTTATACAAACTTGCAATACCTATATTTATTTTTGCACAAAACTACACTTTACATCGCCCTCAGTTTTTGCACAAACAGCTTTATACGTTTTCACGTTGTCGAGTGTCCACCATTTTGTTTAAGCTCGTGGATACGCGTCAGTATACTACAAACATATCTTGAGGTCTGTTACAAGCACGGCCCTTGTAGTTTTACAAACGAGTAGTTTTACAAAAGTAATATTTTGAGTATTACAGTGTAGTCACAACCTGTTTCTCTGGCAATACTCTTACTGCCGCGAGGGGTGTGAACGCACTGCGCAAAATGAACGCTGACCTACCGCAAGGTTCGAGCTAACTTCAACACTGCCACGGGGTTAATTTCACTGGGAGCACTAATTAGTGCGAAGTGTAACGTAATCAACAGGGCCGTGTAGCCGCGGTAATCAGAGCGCAGGGTATTTGGTCGTTTCATTATCCACATTAAATTGTGTGCCCACGAAAATGTGCAAAACGGCAAGCAGCAGCGGAGGTGTTCGTTAACACTACTCGCCACACAATGAAAATGACATTGAAGTTCTGCGTTCCATTTGCAAGTTACCCAGTGCAAGTGCCTTACAGTTCCACACAAATGAAATTCCTAATGTGAAATGGACTGCCTCTCAAGAGATAGCGAACAAGACACCATTCTGACGGGACACGCTCTTCTTCGTAAAACCCTGGTCACACAAATTATTTTAAATTATAAACTATTATTAACACAACATTAAAGTGTATGAACTGCATCGTGCCTATTAAAATTCAGGGAATATTTCGGTGTGGATTTCACGACCAGTGAAGTTTTAAAACGTCGTGATGGCAGATTTTAATGATCTAAGAGTGAGCGAATGAGTAAGGGAAGAGATCTGGGCGGCGCTTAACAGTGAGGTCTTGAGAGCCGATGAGGGTGACTGCGGTTAGTAAGAAGCGGTGCCGGAATGAAGGGGCGGAGGAAACGAGGCATCCCTGAGAAAACCCGCCCACCAGTGGCAACGTCTGGCAAGATTCCCGCATGCGAATATCCTGTGACCCGACCCGGGATTGAACCTGGTTTACACATGGTGGGAGGTGAACAGGCTAATCGCTCAGCCACCGTGGCGCCTACACTAAGGAGGTATTCATACATTGCGTGATGTCTTTAAAATACCATTTATTTCTCGTCTGGTGTACTTTTTTTTGTAGGTCGATTTATTGGCAACAGTTATTATAGTTTCGTCAGAAACCTCGTGTTTCAAACACGTTGCCACGTAGTTCAGGCGCAAGGTAGGCGAGCACCTTAATCGAGATGCAAAGTAGGCGAGCGCCTTAAGTGAGATGCAAGGTTGGCGACCACCTTAAGCGCGTTTCACTTCCCAGTCAGTCCACCAGAGTGAACACAAAGCTTCACTATCAACTGAAAGCAAAGTCGAAAGTACTCGTGGAACGCACGTCCCTGAGGCGTGGCCACCGAGATTACATGGAATTACAACCTCCATGTAACGTCACTGACGGTGGATCAGTACAATCGCTACGTGACGTGTTTTGGAGTATGCAACAATGCGGTAAAAAAGAATGGGCAGTGATGAATAATACAAAATTTTCGCTGCTTTCAGTCTGTTGCCATCTGTAAGCAAGTTAATAACTTAGTTCACAAATATTACTTAATAATAATTTACTACAGAGAACAAAAAATAAATTAATAATTATTATGCATTCTACGAATGTATCAATATGTTATATTTTTTAATGTAATTTTTTCTTGCTTGCAAATTAAAACAGAAAAAATACAACAAAAATTAAAAATTGGCTACAGCTGGTCTTTTTAGCCAATCAGAGTAATTTTTTATACACCGAGGAACACACAAGTTAATCACGGTGATGTGCAACTACGTTACAGAACGTTTGAAATGCAGGTTTTTGACGAAACTATTTAAAATGGTAGCTTTATATGCCTGTAAAATGCAAAATGGTATCTCGGTATGCCTGAATTATGCAAGGAATTGCTGATACCAAGTAAACCTTTGTGCTCAATAATGTGATTTTTTTTTCATTTAATACGTACACACTTGTCTACATTGCGTGTTGCTAATTTCATGTTTTTCATCCTCGAAAGGTGGCTCGCTCGTAATTCTGAAAACCCTTTGCTGCGGATTCGATATGAGAGAATACGCCTCAACACCCTTCCTCTTATAATGAACCCATATGAACATTTTTGTTTGTGACTCTATTAGAATCTTGTTAAATAGTAGCGTGAGTTTACATTATATAGGTGGTGTGCAAGCTTATATAATAATAATAGAGAATTTTATACTATTTTGAGACGGATTGAGTTACTAAGGCAAGCGGGAATAAGTAAGGGAATCGGCCAAGAAACCATCCCGGCATTCACCTGGAGTGATTTATAAAATATGAATCTGGGCCTAACGAGTCGAGTATTGAACCCGGGTCCACTTGAACATGGGTCTTCTCTGGTGTTGACTTGTGCGTGCAGATATCTGTGTTTATTATCCTTTGAATTAATGTTGGCTTGTGTGAGTAATAAAACCAGTTGCTGGAGCGACAAGCCTCATCCCGGCGGTCAGTGCGCCAGGGCAAACTCCAATTCAACACCTGGTGCAGAGCGGCTGGCTGTGTGCGCGAGCTCAGATTACGACTGCACGTGCCTCTCGTTCACTTCTCTATTGGGACTTGTGACCTCTTTCTTAAGTATGCTTTTGTCTTAATAGTTTTTAATGCCTGGCCTGCAATTGGGATATTTCGGATTCTAGTGTGTGTGTAGGATTGTGTGCGTGTAGGTGTGTGTGCTTGTATGAGTGTGTGTTTGACGTATGAGCAAGTGGTGAATGATCGTTTTTAACCCCCTTATTCCATAGTTTCACAGCATAACAAAGTATTTTCGGTTTCGCCGGAATTAATTAAAAAATTTCACATTTGATTTTTTTATACGAAAAAAAAACAAAGGTGGAGTTTGAGCCAGAATTTATTTACAAAACAATTATATATAAAATTAATTTTCTACATTCGAAAGCGATTAATATAACTCCAAAATCTCATTTTCTGCGCAATGTTCTAGTTGTTATATGCTCTAATTTTTTTTCGCACTTGTGATGTTTTTCCTTATATAACTCGACGAGGTTCGAGGGCGTGAATGAAAGCTGTATGCGCGTGTCTTTGCTGGAATTCGTATTGTGGTATAAATCTGCATGGTGGACTAGCATTTCGGGAATGAAACTATGTTTTAGTTCGCGTAATTCATAATGAGTCAATACTATTTACACCTGCTGGATTAGAGGCCGCACACATATACATACACATGTCCGCATGTCACTTTTCATTCGGCTTAAGTCATGTAGCAGTGTGATGAACTCTGAGAGGAAGGGTGGGGGGGTTTTACTGCTGATCAGTTATGGAGCGAGCGCACACGAATGTATGAAAATACAGAAATTTGTCTGCCAAAGGTAACTGTTTTTTATGATTTTGTTCGTGTGGGGGGTGTCCCTTTACGCTAGCGTCTCCTTACGGTATATTTTTTTCCCCCCTGAAAAACTTACTACATGCTAATTTTTTTTGTGCATAAAGAGTTTTATATGCTGACAATGGGTGCTAGAAAAATCGCCGCACGGGTATTTTTTGTCCCCGCTGCCTAAATTTCCTAATGTACTGATTTTAAACTTGTGAGGATATGTTTTCAATAGTGAGCGTTTATACATGGGTTAGGGGGAATACATGGGAATCTTCACTGTGTGTATCGCACACCGTGAGGGGTAGCGAAGTGGTTTAAACTCGATTTTTGGGTTTTTCGAGCCATGATTACTTTATATATAGCAGCATAACGCATCCATACAAGACACATTATTTTATCCAAATCATTAATTTATTTTCTAAATGATTACGTTTGTACACGTAAAATATATATGCGTTAAAATAGTGACGGCTAGAGTATAATTGAAATTTTCTTTAAATTATAACAAAACTGTCAAACTAAATATTTAATTTTCTTTAAATGTTTACAAAACTGATATACCTGTTATTTTTTCTTCACCAATAGTGCTTTTTTAAAACTTAAGTGAGTAGGAAATAACTCAAGATTAAATAAATGTATATTTATTGTTTTAAGCACATTTACTTATGCACACACATTAAATTATTATTCTTCTTCTTCTTATGCATAATACAAGGAATACTTTTTTTACACGTGTTCCTTCTCCGAGTCTTGAAGGGCATTACACACGTAATATTTTTTTTACATGTACGATGGGTTCCTCATAGTTTTTTTTTAAAATTATCACGGGTTATCATAACTCCACAATCTTAGTGCCTCGGCGCTGCACGGGGCACAAGAATACTTTTGATTTTTGCACTCGTGAAGTCTTGTGGCGTACGTCTCGGCGAACTGTCGAAACGGCGGGCAGCGGCAATGCTTGTGAAGGTAAACAAAGTTCGATCCGATGGGGCACGCATTGTGAATCGCCGACTTTTGTCGTCTTCAAAACACATACGCCGGGTAATAGGGAATTATGGCAGGGTCCAGAATTGCCGGAATTTCCTCGTACAGAATATATCCCCGGTCCCACCTTAGTACGTGCGTTTCGTATGTCTGTAAGCGGCACGTTTATTGCATGGTATGGTCAAGGTACTGCCATAGATACGGCGGTAAAAAAGTGAAAACTTTAGTTTTCTCGTCTTCGTCACTGCACGAGATGGCGATCTACCTTATGGTGAGCGAGTCCAACGAGTTTAAATCTTGGATATTACAAAACATTTTCTTAGACTAGATGTTTTTTAGTTATACAAAAAAATGTAGGTTCCTATGCACACACCGAGTTTCAAAATTTTTGTACAGAGTCATTAAAAACTACATCGAGCTTCATACACATAGGGAACCTTGTGTTCTGTGTTGGTTTCCACGCCGGGTAGTGCTTCCCTGTAAATAGGTTGAAGAGGAGCATCTTATACGGTTACACCTTGCGAGTAGATAGATAGCTTGCACGGGGACGTCGTCTTCTACAGGGAGGGCGTCTTCTATGGGGTGGGCACCTTCAATGGGGAGGGTGTTTTCAACGGGGACGTCGTCTTCCACGGGCGCTGACGTCGCGAGGGCTGCTCGGCGAGCCTTGCACCAACTCTTGCGATGCGGCGTGTCGAAGAACGAGGTGTTGCAGCCCTCTAATCACTCCTTGCACGGAAAGCAGTCCCGCATGTCTTCGTCGTGCTACAGGTTGGCCGGAAAATACTTGAATACAGTCGAAATTTCTTAAGGTGCGTAGACCAGGAGAAATTCTTTCGGCAGGTACGGTAAATCGTCTCGTTTGTCCAAAGCACTAAGCGAGCACACCCTTCAAAATGCCAAAAAGGCCGGAAGGATTTTATGGCCGCCTGGACAACACGCGTACATTTCTGAGAGAGAGAGAGAGAGAGAGAGAGAGAGAGAGAGAGAGAGAGAGAGAGAGAAATTACTGATTTCTAAGAGGAAAAATAACTGTCCCCACTCGCGAATAAAGTAGGCCACCGATTGGTCGGAACGGTGGTTTCCGAAAACGTACGAGCAATTAGCCAATCCAAAAGATTTTCACGTGACGGTGGTAAACGTTTGAGAATCAAGGGCGGGGGTGGAGGCCTGCTGACTAATTGGTCGAATGAAGGTGAATAATTGGTGAAGGAGGTGATGGGGAGGGAGGCAATCAATTAGCCATTGAGAAACCGGGGTGGGGAAATTGGTCAATTAAAAACATTGGAGGGGGAAGGGGGTCAGTCGTCTTCTGGGCTCGGTTCTGGGGACAGCACCAGCAATGTAAAACAAATAACTATCGAAAAAAACCAAGATGGCAGTCGAACGAAGGTGAGAGACAAACTCCAGTAATATAAATACAAATGACAAACAAAAAACTAAGATGGCGGACGTTGGCTGTGACGCCTATCAATATGGCGGACTGCACCAACCAAGATGATGGATGGCTGCACCTACCAATATGGCGGACTGCACCAACGTAAATGGAGGATGGCTGCATCTACCACGATGGTGGACAGTGGCTGTGACTCCTACAAAGATGGCAGACTGCACCTACCAATATTGCGGACTGCACACACCAAAATGGCGAACGATGGTTTTGACGCCTATCAAGTTGATGGACTGCACCTACCAATATGGTGGAATGAGTATGGGTGGAGGGGGTCGTGGTAGACCTCGGGAAATTTAAATTTTTTTAAATAACTTTTAAATATGGTTTTCTAATAATTTTTAAATAATTATTTAATTTTATAAATATAATTTTTTATAAATATTTGGAATTTTGAAATTTTTTTATATATTTTTTTAAATTTTTTTTAATTTGTTGAATTTTTGGGGTCAAAGGTTAAGGTCAAATGAATCCAAGGTGGCGGACAAGATGGCCTCCGGGGGACTGGAATGACAGGGAATGAACAGCTCTGACACTCCGAGGCTCCAACCCCTTACGACAAAGTCCCCATAATCATTATACTGGTATTTGACAGATGGATAACCACAGCAGTAGTACAGATATGGAGTATCACGGACCATTTTACATATACACTATTGTTATTGAAAATTGCAACACCCAGAAAGAATATACCAGAATCACTCCAAAATCACAGGGTATGAAGATCAGTATCAGCAATAAGTGTTTACGATTGCAGAGAGATGATGTACACATAGGCTCAGTAGTGCCCTTTCTTGTGTGACCGGAAAAGTCAGTGTTATGCTAAGCTCAGTCAGTGTAGAGCCGTCAAACGAAGTGAAATCATGTGCCAGGATGCTTTGTCGACGTCAAAGGGCGCCATATCAGCAAGTGACTGAGTTCGAACGGGTCAGAATGATCGGTCTCCGGGAATCGGGTATGTCATACTGTAACATTTCGGCTCGTAGTTGGCATACTTATACGACAGTGATGCGTGTGTAGAACCAGTGGATAGAAGAGAGTCGTACGCAGTTACGAGCGGGTACTGGACCACGCAATGTGACCACAGCACGGGATGGCCGCCATCTTGTCCACATGGCCGTTACGGACCGTACAGCCTCGTTCTTGGTGTTGGCTCGGCACTGAAGCACTGCAAAGGGTGTGGACCTGTCTGCGTTGACGGTTCGACGCCCTGCTGTGGGCTGGGCTGGTGGCACGCATGTCATTGCGTCGGCTTCCGTTGTCCAGAAACCACAAACGCCTCAGACTTCAATAGGCACGTGAACGCCGTCACTGGCGTGCTTAGTGGCAAAATGTAGTGTTTTCGGACGAGTCTCAGTTCAACCTGTGCTGCAGTGATGGCCGCATACGTGTTAGACGCTACCGTGGTCACCCCAATCTGGCAGCCTGCATTGTGGAGCTGCATAGTGGACAAACGCCAAGTGTGATGGTTTGAGGCGCCATTGGATACAAAGTGGGATCTTGACAACTACGAATTGAAGGCAATATGAACAGCGACCGCTACATCAGGGATGTTTAAGAGCACGAGGTACCTCTCCTCATTCAGGCGACTCCACGTGCCATATTCCAGCAGGACAATGCTAGGCCACATGTGGCGAGGAATGTGCAAGCCTTCTTCAATGAACGACGGTCACCACTGCTTCCTTGGCATGCATATTCGCCTGAGATGTGGCCCATCATATATCTGGGATATGGTTGGTCGGCAACTTGTTCGTCTCTAATATAACTGTTAGCATACAAAGTTTGGTTAGATTTGTATAAATTGTTACATACACTGAAGAGCCAAAAAAACTGGTACACCTGCAAAATATCGTGTACCCCCCCCCCC
>NQII01001042.1:123408-154654 GCA_002778355.1 Clitarchus hookeri
CCCCCGGCTATGAGCACGCATAAGTGCCGCAATATGACGTAGCATGGACTCGAATAATGTCTGAAGGTATGCAGGAGGCAATTCACACCATGAATCCTGCAGGTCAGTCCACAAATCCAATCTGCGCCAATTTGTGAAACGGTTGCACATCTGTCACGTTTAATGATTCTCGTCAGTAGTCGTTTGTCCCGTTCTTTCACGAACTTTTTCCCGCCACGGCGATACCAAAGATGTGATGTTTTACCGGATTCTCGATATTCACGGTACACTCGTGAAATGGTCGTACGTGAACATCCAAATGTTATCGCTACCTCGGAGATAATATGTCCGATCTCACGTGCGCCGACTATAACACCACGTTCAAACTCACTTAAATCTTGATAACCTGCCATTGTAGCACCAGTAACCGATCTAGCTGCCGACCGCGTCGCGTTACTCTGATTGGTTCCAATTGTAAAATTAATGAGGTTTTCGTTTTTTGTAATAGGTCATAATGATTATAATATATAATTTTATTTAATATAGTTTGTGTGGCAAGCTACTTTGATGTGTTTATTAATTGGAAACCAATCTCTGCTCTCAAGGGAAAGCTATCCCCTCTTCCCCATTGTAACAATTTTGTTTAACTCTAAATAAGTTGCTGGAGAATCATTTACGTTACGTTACAGCCATTCTTCGGTGTTAAAAAGTAAGGGATAATACTGTGACCCAGTTTGTTAAATAAACTTGTGTTGTTTTTTTTCTATTAACTATGATGGTAAAATATTTAAATAAATTGGGTAACTCTATGGGTACTGCCATCATGGAATGACCAGCATTTGTCTTTTACACGAACGCCGTCTTAAATCGTATAATACGTTGTCGATAAGTTCTGTTAAGCGTGTGGGTCTAGCTTTACCATCAGTAGAGGGTGTGAACTGCGTATATAATCATCCCGCTATCATAACGTAGTGTGGGCTTAGCGGATTTTTGCGGTGAACAGAAGATGAGAGGCTTACGCCCACGTTAAAATATTGTCACGTTAGTGGCATCGAGGTTTGTAACATGTCGCCTGCAACTATGCACCCATTTTCACTTATGTCAATAAATAACTCACTTAGTTACACAATTCCATTTCACGAAAGGTGACAGCGGGGATCTCCTTAAAAGTTAAGGGTTATATTTGTCCTATACAGGACTTCTGCGGTTTAAACGGCACATTGTTAATCACTAGCAATGATATAAATTATCGTCTTTTCAATAAATTTGACAACTATCTTATAACAGAATTCACATAGGGTTGCTGTTAAATAACTTATGGCACAATGCATTAAATAACAACAATTTCTCAAAATAGGGAATCCGTTTTGTTATGAAAACAATATTTACAGCTCCTCCACAAAGTTTCAGTGAAAGTCTAAAATTTCAGTGTAACAAGCGTCAAAATAAAAGGAAAACGAACAATTACAAAATAAGCATGATGGCAGCAATAAACAAATAACATGCCATTGGAAAAATTAACCTTACTATTACAAAGTAATAGGAAAAAAAACAATTGTATTTAAATTTCATTAGAATTAAATTGAGAACGGAGTACAGGAATATTGAGAAAACGATTTTGTTGAATCAAGTAAAGTTAGTTTGGTGGAACCAGACAAATTGTTTGAATAGAAGCAATGAAATCATTTGTTGTTGAAATCAAGATATTTTGCTATTCTTATTTGGTTTCCCCGTAGTAAGATCTGGTTGGGGCAACTTAAGTTTGGTTTCTTTATACGTGCATTAAACCATTCCTGTTAATAAATAATAATATGCAATACGGACCAAGATTCGAACATAAATCCTCTGCACCGAGCGCTTCATCTTAGTAGCCTCAACTTACTCGACTACCGACAAATTAGATGTTTTCAAACACGCTCAGTGAAACACTGCACACAACATGCTCAAATAAATATTTCAAATTTTACAGATTTAATTTTTAGTTTCCTGTTGAACTTGTTATATAATGATGCTTATTTTATTATTAAGCAACAACAAATACATTAACAAACACTGCTACTATCCTAATTGTCACCAAAATTTGCAAATACTCGAGTTGTATTTCCGAAAGAAGACAATGAAATATGAGGCCAAACAAATATATGCAGTTGATTCAAAAAAATATTTTGTTGACAGTCTAATTTCCTTTGGCCCAACACAGAGGATTTGTATATTCAAACGCGTATTTAGTTACTTTTCAAGTTTTTGTTTACTCAAAAAAATATTTTGTGGTGCCAACTGCAATATTTTTCGACTTATTCAAACAAATATTTTGTTGACGGGAAGAAACCTTACTCTAAGAGAAAAGTTCATCTTAAATCCTAACTAACTTCAACAAAGATAAAATTACGACGTATACATTAATATTTTCCTGGATTAATGTTTTACGTTTACAAGGTATTCTCCCTAATCTTACAGCATGAATCTGCGTTTAGCAAGCAAGGACTTGGAAACAATTGGAACTAAACAACCTGATGCTGCTTCCTTATTAGACGTCATGGCCTCTGGTTGGGCGGGTGCCCCAGCCAGGATGTGGCTAGACCTTGTCACGAGGGGTCCTCGATGTCTCCTCACTGACGGCGAACACGGAACTCCCCGAGTGACCCCGAAGTACGGGTATTTCAATGCCGCAGGCGCACGCCGGCGGGCTTAGCGGAATCCATGTTTGCCAACTCCCTGCGCGCCAGACGTTAGAAATCGAAACGTTTCTGCAAATAGGAGGCGGCGCAACCGCACGAAAACTAACCAGATTTGACGACACCAAAGCCCGATTTGAGCGTGCATTCGGGATACCTGGGTGTGAAACTTTCCGCTTTTCGCCCCACTCGCACCCACCTTGTTCGTGAAAATGTACGCATTTCCCTGTCCCAATAAACATGCAGAACAAATGTCAAAAACAGTATGTTAGATATTGATGCTAAAATCTGCGCGGTGACATCGCCGAGCACGCGCAACTGCTCATGTCCTCGCCAGTAGCCCTGACCTTGACAAACAGTTGGCGTTCAAAATTTACTGCGATATCCATGCTGTGTATCTGTGTTTTTGGTAGGATCTCCACTAGGTAGCAGAAAATGTAGAGGAAATTGTCAAAATATTTTACAAATCGGAAAAATAATACTAGCTCTCAATTCAGTTTCCTTTGTTACATAGTAAATTTGACAAAAACTCTGAGGTATCCTAATCTAGTGTGACTCTATCTCGACAAACATGGGACGAAGAGCAGTACGTCTCCTCCCAGGAGGTACCGACGACGCGATGCACCCTGGGTAACATAATTACGTGGTTCGCTTTCATACTAGACATTCCGTCGCTAATTGGGATACAGGCCGAATAGGTTACTCATTCAGGGAGGTATCAGCGATAATCCAGGCACCCTCCTCGGTGTAGCTGCAAGACCACGTTCTCTACTAGGTTCGCGCTAAAACATTATGTTTACAAGCATTATACATCAAATGAAGGTACACCGGCATCACACATGGTCACTCAGTAAGTTTGCCTTTACTGGATGTAATTTATGACTTACTAATTAGAGTATACAAAATTCTTTATACTAATCCTAAAACAAAAAAATTTCTAAACATCTTACAAAAATTTTAACACCTATGGTTAATGACGATCACGCCCGCCCTTGTAAAACAGACAGGACTTATGTGTAGGTTGTAATGGACCAAACAAAACGAGGGAAAGGGGGGGGGGGATGAACCTCGACAATGACCGAGGCTACAGTCGTCTAAATTGTCGCCTCCACGCTGGATCACCTGGGCCCTGGCTCCAGCAACTCCAGGCTCATTACTCAGCAGAGCTGCAATCCACACGATCAGTGGCCTGGGTCCTCCCGTCGCCAAAACGTAGTTGTTGAAGCTAGGCTCTCCACTCCATTGGGCCACGGTGGCTGAGTGGATAGACTGCTCGCCTCCCACCAAGGTGAACCGGCTTCAATCCCCAGTAGTGTCACTCCTACAAGTGGGAATCGTGCTGGACGATGCTGCTGGTCGGAGGGTTTTTCGGGAATCTCCCGTTGCCCCCTACCCTTGCATTCCAGCGGTGATCCATTCTCATTTCATTTCGCCCTCATCTTCTCTGAAGACCTCGTCGTTTAGAGCTGCCCAAATCTCTCGACTCAACTATCCACTCCATCTCCGCAGCGCCGATCTTGATAGGGGGAAGAGAGGCGAGTAAACAATTATCCTTCTTCGCAATCCCCTATGTTCAGAAACCCCCCCCCCCCCCCCCCCCCGACCACAGCGTCAGACAGAATGTGTTAACACCCACGTTGTGATGGAGTTGGGCAATAAGGAACTGACGTACATGGTTCTCACGTATGGCCATCTCACCTCAACCAATCTATCGCGCTGAGTACCGCGCATACATGTACTGCCTTGCTGTGCATTTAAAGTGTTCTGGTGCACAATTGTCCATGTACCATATGTCTTCTCGTAGCTTCATTGGTTCATCTTAACGTAGTTGTTGCAGGTCATCGTCTAACCGCTGATGAACAGAAATGAATGCACGTGCAAATGGTAAATGTCGGGCTGGAAACTTGTTGGCGTATCGACGACGCGTAACTGATGTGTTACACCTAATTTCCCCGCACGTGATATGCATGTCCGTCAGTTTCTCATTACCCCATACCATCACAAAGGTTGTGAAGAACTGTCTTCTACGTAAATTACCAACGCAATGCTAGCAGGCAGTCAACATCGTAGCCAATTGGTACGACAAAAGGAATCAATGCAATGGGGCACCTGCCCGCAGTAGCTTCTCAGTCGTCCGCTTTCTTATAAACCTGTTTCCGTAGGAGAGACATTAGCCAGAGTATCAGTTCACATGTCATGCACTACAGCGATACTGGTTGCCTACCTCCCAGGCAACCATTACTCTGCTTTCCAATCAAACATGTGATTTCTCAGGAAACGGTAGGGATTAGCAGATACTACCAAGGAGAACTTTTTATAGCTTTTTTTTAATACTTATTAATGACGTGTAGTATCAATTTACTTCAAGCGCATGGTTACAAAGTTCTAAGCAATTGGAGGGTGCAAACCCCTATTTAATATATGAAGGGGTGTAATCTCTGTAACATCATTTTTTATGGTAACCTGCCTTGTAAAAATTTGCCTGTATGCCAATTTATCGTTGCGTAAATAATTTCCAATCGCAACCTTTCAGGGTCTCTACCATCCTCAGAAATCCCTTTAGGCCCTATGAAATTAATGTGTTTACTTTATTATTTGTGCTAATGATTCCTCTCATGCCGGGTTAGCATACATTAACGACTAATCATGTATATTTATCCACCATTATTCCAAATGGGAGAGAGGTCTAAGTGCTCACTTTACTGTGAATAGCCTATACGCAGTTTAATCCATGGATTGTTGCTAACAAATTAAATCGTTACGTTTACCAAACACATAAAACTAATTTTCTTCACATGAGCAGCAAACAGACTTACGTTAATACTGGCAGTAACTTAGAAAAACAAAATGATTAACTACGGCCAAGTTTCTTGTTCTACATTTGGATAATCTACTAAACTCTAAATCTCACGCATAATATAATTTACCGAAACATAGCTCCGCTTAGTTTGTTCTAAGCAGGGTTCTTCACTTCATAAAAATATAAATTTAAAATGTCTATTTTGATTATTTTCTCTACATTATAACATACGGTATATATTTCGGCGTTTTTACATTGTCAATTTAAATGCGTTTTGTAAGCAAAAATAATAATTACCTGTTTCCAAACAGACTCATGTAGGCCACTGTTAAAGCGTTCAAAGATTCTCCCATCTACATGTAAGTAGATGTACGATTATTTACTACTTACATCTATGTCGAAGAACAATATTCTATTTGAGAAAAATGAATTCTTTCACAGGCATGACACCAGGACCAAGAAACGCATTAATGTTTCCTTAGTCAATTTAAAATTGATACGAAACGTGAATTCCCAATACGGTTCTCAGCTTTGCAACAAACGTCTTCAACATTGACAAGAAATTTGTTTCTATATCACAAAACTCTTCAAAATATCAGCTGGAAGATTTTTTTCACAACATTATTTCTTTTCATTAGAAGAATACTTAAGTCATAAACATTTAGAAAATGACAATTTATTGTGCACATTTCTTTTCTTCTTCTCCTTCTTCTGTTTTCTTTTATTTCGGTGCAATGAAGACATTTTTCATGATTGCTGGTAGCTTATCAAGGACAAGAAGACGAGGGAAAAGAAGATAAGTTATGTTTACTATGCGTTATGTACATTTATAATTTGACATGTGTACGTATTACCAGATATGCGCATTGTGTACAAAACCTTATACTACTTAATTTATATGACCTGTCCAATATCTGTGTTCTGTTGTGTGTTGAAAAGTGATCATTGGGACTCAATAAACAAACGAATTTTTTTAAAAGCGGCTTACTACTGTGCCGCAGTGTAGACGATCGCATATAAGATCTACAACGCTGCTTCTGTTTACAGCAGCAGATGTCCCCTATTAGCAATATGACTGTCTTTGAATGCACAGCGATGCATTGAAGACATTCTGCAGTCCCACGTGCTTACCCTTATGGCGAGGTGCTCACGAGCAAATTTCCAACAATGTGATGCCCGCACACAATTCTGGTTTCCCAAGAATATCTTCTTCATGTGTGAATTCTTCTGTGTCCTACCCGGTAACCTTACTTGTCGCCCTTAGAATATTCACGGGGACAAATGGGGCACCAGAATTATATCAATCGAAGTGTTCATGATATGGAGTATAATTTGCAACAACTGTGGGTAAAACTACCACACAATAACACATGCATTTTTTCTTCCTATCCCGATCGCATTCTCTCATGTATTCAGGAACGAGTTGTTCCGATGATGTTCTAAATGACTACTTCTTTTGTACAGCAGGTGGAAAATTTTTTTTTCAGATGCAATGATATTGTAATCACTTCTATCGTTCATTAGTACCATCACACTAATGGAATTTTGCTCTTGAGTTCGCCTGTTGTTTCTTGGTTCGCGGATTTTTAGGGCAATGAGTGAATAATGCCAAAGCTGGGTTTCACTTGGTAAGACTATTCCCAGGGCAGGTAAAGTAGACAATATCTCCTGATTACCGTAGTCTTAGAGCAACTTGAAGGCTAACACGGTGATCACAAGCTGAGTAATGCCGTCGTTATTGCGCAAACTATTAACTGCTGGGCATCTTCGACACAAGAATGCAACACTTAAGCAAGTAATGCCACCTATAACATTCCGTATAATTTTAAAATGTCCAATTTCCTCAATTGTATTGAACGCGAAGAAAGGCTTTTATTGAGATATTCGATTGAAATGGTTTTGCTATGTTTTAGTTAAGGCCTGCGATTGTTGTTGCAGGTTTTCATGAGAAATTAATCAACTTTATAGTTTCTTTGTAAAATAAACGCTTATATTTATTACAATTTAAAGTATAGAAACACATTATAATTTTTCAGCATCTTATTTTTGATGACATTTAACTGTTACGAGACATGTAGTAGCCGTAAGGTGAAATATGAGCATCAGAATTGAGTTATTGTGCATATATATGAAATTGGCCTTAAGTACCAATTGTGAAAAAAAATTCATTAAATACTAAATGGCTAATACCAGTATTAATCCGGAGATATTGTATTCAACCAGACATAAAAGTTGTAGAATAACATAGAATTGTCAGCTGAAATAGTAAGTGAGGCTTGACATTTTTCATCTACGTGTATGCGTACTATTATATGAAAGCCACGCTTTTAATCATGGATTTGTTATTATCACGAAGAGTTTAAAAGCACGTTTACTTGATTAATGGAACTAAGTTATTAAAAGCATAACACAAAATTACGCTGTTCAATATGACAAGGAACATATTCTAATATTTGGACTAGCTTAAAGTTCTTAAGCTAACTCTAGTGTTTTGGGCGGTCTTAACAGAAAATCCAATAGTTGACTTTTAAGTTATATTTTGCTGATGAAGAAACGACACTGAAAATATTTCACTTCATACATTAGGATTATAATTTTTTTTATGCTTTTACGAGTGACAATTTATTACGACCAGTCAGAAAAAGAATGTTTTAAATAAACTTAATTAAGCCACGTTAGAGATAATGATAAATTTATATAGGCTATTCACGGTAAAGTGAGCACTTTCTCAAGCCGTCTCGTTTGGAATAATATCCAATAAATATATATTTAATGGAGTCCTTAGACTTTATTACATACATAGCAATATTTATTCTAAAAAGTGGTGGAAGTATGGAAAATGGCTTATTGGAAAAAGTAATTGTGGCGACAAAAGTGCTCACTTTACCGTGATAAACTATATTTATGGCATATAGTAGCAAGTTATATCTTATGTGAAAATGAATCAAATCAAATTTATTTTAATATTACATACTTGGAAGTTAGAGGTTCTATTTTCGTTTTAGATTAAAAGCAACATTCCTCCTAAAATAATTTTTTTTAACAAAAAGGAATTTGGGAACTTAAATGTTATAATTGATATAATCAACTGAACCACTGCAGGATAAACTTCGCATTAGGGAAATTGTTGGAATTCGAGCAGTGACAGAAATTTTGAATAAATAACCAGTTGCGTGAATTTGGAAATATTTTGCGAAGTTATACTTAACTGCAAGCGTAGACCGTTCTGAGGTGGGAAAATTCCATGACTCGTCGCTCTTGGGTTCGTTAACATTCGACCTGAATAAGTAATGAATATCACTGCCACTCTCGCCCTCTCGAAGCGGGAGACTCTAGACGCTTTTAGTTTCCCTGATCTCCCTGATGTACCTGGGCAACACGAATCGAATCTGCGTTTTTTTTTTTTTCGGACCAGAGTGGTGAGCGGCAATCTCAATGGCCTGGGACCATTGCCTTGATGTGCGGACTTCCGCTTCTGTTTTTGATCTAGCTCTCTGCCCCGTCGCCCTCGTTGGAGGAGCTACACACTGAGCAAAGTTTACCTTCTTACCTTTTTATCATACTTTCCTTCGAAATGGAAACGTGCCTTGCCCTTTGTGTGCCACTTCAATAATTTTTTTAACCTTTTAATTTATTACAACTACATTGACGCCCTTTTAATTCAGACGTGGATTTAAGAGATAGGGGTCACCTGTACCACTCCAAATTGCATATAAAATCTTTGTTTCTTAACGTTTACTGTAAGGATAGCCTATTCGCAGTATATTCATACTTTTTCAATCAAATCTTTGAAAAATCACCTCATGAATGACGTGTTTGGTTGTTTCCTATAAAAGTCACGTTTCACAAGAGTTTTACACTTCTGATAACAAAAAAATATCTAATTTATTTGCTAAATTTACACTTTATCTATATATTATTATATTTAACTTATAACTATACAAAATTAAAACGAAGAAAAAAAGTGATATTTATGCCTGGTAATAAATACTGCAAATTATTATTAAACTGGATTCTCACCACAAATTCTGTGTATTGTCCCTTTGGTGTATTTTTTTATAATTCGTTAAGCTTTGTGTGAGGCGGACAAATAGCCTGAAAGTAGAACTCAAGCAGAGCTCCTCAAATGTTCGAAGTTATCTCTTGAATGGACTGTAAATTGAAAAATAGCAGCACATATATTACATCTTATTAATGCGCTCATAATAATTCGGATAGCTGATTGTAAAGTGGTTAGCGAATATAATTTCTTAATAATTTTGGTAAATATCACCTACATCCAAGAGCTATCTGTATTTGGAACGCAGGACCTCTTGCACTAGCCCAGTATCGAGCTATCCCGTGAAGACTTATAGTTGTTAAATGGAACATACATAAAAGAGCCACGAACTCACTAATTAGTACTGCCGTATACTTTATATATAAGTTACTATCCCATTACAAAGTACGCATTTTTGCTGAAACAACACAAGCGTGCGTAACAACGGAGTGTCTACATAGAGAAAAAAATTCTAATCTCTCTATCCATAAGAGCGCATAAATAATGTAAAAGAGTGCTGGCTGCCATTTCAGTTAATTATGTTGTAAACACATATACAGCTCAGTATGAATATATATTTATTATATTAACCGAATGTGAATGAAGGTTGTATCTCAGTTCGATCGAAAAACATCAGTTGCATGATAATCATGAAAAAATAAAGTAAAACGATAAACACTGAGGTGACAAAAGTCATGGCATACCTCTTAATATCGTATCGGGCCTCCTTATGTCCAGCGAAGTTCAGGAACTCGACGTGGCGTGGACTCAAAAAGTCGTTGGACGGCCCTGGCAGAAATATTGAGCCATGCTGCCTCTATAGACGTCCATAATTGCGAAAGTGTTGCCGGTGCAGGAGTTTGTGCACGAACTGACTTCTCGATTATGTCCCATTAATGTTTTGATAGCCAAATAATTCGCTGGAATTCTCCAGAATGTTCTTCAAACCAATCGCGAATAGTTGTGGCCCGGTGGCATGGCGCATTGTCATCCACAAAAATTCCATAGTTGTTTGGGTACATGAAGTCCATGAATGGCTGCAAGTGGTATCCAAGTAGCTGAATATAACCCCTTCCAGTCAATAATCGGTTCAGTTGGACCAGAGGACTCAGTCCATTCCATGTAAAAACAGCCCACTCCATTATGAAGTTACCACCAGCTCTCACAGTTCCTTGTTGACAACTTGGGTCCATGAATTCGTGGGGTCTGCGCCACACTCGAACCCTACCATCAGCTCTTGCCAACTGAAATTGGGACTCATCTGACCAAGCCACGGTTTTCCAGTCGTCTAGGGTCCAACTGATATGGTCACGAGCACAGGAGAGACTCTGCAGGCGATTTTGTGCTGTTAGTAAAGGCACTCGTGTCGGTCTTCTGCTGGCGTAGCCCAGTACAGTCAAAGTTCGCCGCACTGTCTTAACGGACACGTCCGTCGTACGTCCCACATTGATTCCTGCGGTTATTTCACGCAGTGTTGCTTGTCTGTTAACACTGACCATTCTGCACACACTTCGTTGGTCTCGGTCATTAAGTGCAGGCGTTCGGCCACTGCGTTGTCCATGGTAGGAGGTTATGCCTGAAATTAGGTATTCTCGGCACACTCTTGACACTGTGGATCTTGGAATGTCGAATTCCCTTACCATTTCCGAAATGGAATGTCCCATGCGTCTAGCTCCAACAACCATTCCGCGTTCAAAGTCTGTTGATTCCCGTCGTGCGGCCATAATCACGTCTGAAACCTTTTCACATGAATCACTTGACTAGAAATGAAAGCTCAGAAATGCACCGCCCATTTATATATTTTGTACGCGATGCTACTGCCATATGTATATTTGCATATTGCTATCCCATGACTTTTATCACCTCTGTGTATACCACCTATGGTAAACTGTAAATTCTAAGGTCCCCACCCTCTTCACTTTACAAACAGCTGGAATCAGCTTCTGAGTAATGACACTTAAATTTACAGTTCTCAAAAATATACAACGCCTATCGTTAAAACGGTGGTTCTACAAATTTGAAGGGTGATAAATATTAGAAATTATGCGACTTAGTAAACGAAGCTTAGTTGCTGTGGATGTATAAACGTTTTACAGCAATAATATATTGTAGTAATAAAACAAATTTCCAGATTTCTTCAACACTTTGTGTGCCGGTATTAGATAATTTTAATTTATATGCCTTTATTAACAACCTTTTTCGTAGACCATTTTGGTAGACAGTGGCATTACATAAAATATCAAGCATATTTTTTATGTCTCAGAGTTGTACATGCGATTTCCACCAAATTTTTCATTGAAACAGTGCTTTGGAAGATACATAGATTGTACAATTTATAGATATATATAATTATTGTTTTCAGAATAGCGATAGTACAAATATTAAATTGCGATACGGCGTACCTCTATAACTATCAAAACGATTTAAACAATTCGTTATTATTTTAGACAGTAAATAATTAGTTTATAACAGTATCTTACAAACTCCGTTTTAAAAGAAAACCCCGCCAGAAAATTTAAGCTTGTAATCTCAGAAACTGTTCATGCTAATTCAACCAAATTGATATTTATAAACAAATGATGTGGAAAGCAATTAATATTTGTGTAAATCTGGTATAACACGATTTATTACAAAATTGTGTCATATAAATTTGTTAGGCTATGCCATATATCTAGTACTATTCAACAAATTATTTTGACTAAACCTTGAGGTCCTTGCAATAACAAATAGGAATATTTTCTTTTCCTTAGGCAGACACTCTGGCAGACAGAATCAAAAGGCAAACTAATAAGCTAGTATATTGTATGTCAGAAACTGTCTCGATTCCCACGAAATTTGTTGTACGAGTAGTGCTTTACAAGACAACTAAAATTTGTGGAATTGTTGGAGTTCACACTGTACTATATGTACAATCAACTTTCTTACTCTTATGTAATGCCCAGCAGATTGCATCTGAACTAATTTTTTTATCCCCTTCCCAAACATTATGCTTTCCTGGCTTCTATTCCTGAACATTAAATAAAGTTACAAATATTTTAAACAACTATTTCCTCTTTCAGCATATTAAGGGCCACGGTGACGCGCCACCGACCAAGAAGACCCAGGTTCGATTCCCGGCGGCGCACTGCCGGGTTTTAGCACGTTGGAATCGTGCCGGATGATGCCGCTGGCCGGCGAGTTTTCTCTGGGACCTCCCATTTCCCCCTACTCACCTCGCTTCACCCTCTTCGGTTCCCAAGACTCCGCTGTTAAGAGCCACCAAACATCTCGACTCCGCTCACTCTTTCACACGTACATTTCCTGGCTCAGTTTTACTATTATTTTATTTCATTCTTTGATGACCACTTATACTGTCTTTACAATCCATCATTAGATATAACTGTTTATCACCGGAAAAGTAGGGTTTTTTTCTGGTATTCAACGTACTGCACACAGGCCCGACAGGTTTCTTTCGTTATTGGCTGCCATGAATTTATGAAACTAATTTCACATTTCGTTGAGCAAGTGAGGATTTTGATATTCTAAAGTAGAACGTTTGTGATAGATATACAAATAACTTAGCCGACTCCAAAATTTGATAATCCAATTATAAAAGAATAAAATATCTGGACTGTTAAAAAATATGTTTCCTCAAAAATGTTTTCGTGGTTTTCCATTGTATCTGCCAATCATTTACTGCTTATTTTAATTTGATTCCCCAATAACATACTCGTCAGCTATTTTTACGAATGGCCTCTTCTTCTTGGCACCTTCCTAACTTTACATATTCTTAGTGCCAAATCGCCTCTGCCCTGTTTCTCTTCAACTTTTTTCTGGCTAAATTGAAAGTAATTTGCAATGTGTTTTAGTTAATGTCTTCGTAAACTGCATTTGCCCTCTACGCCTAGACTCCTTCTTGAGCACCAGACGCCAGTCAGAAGAGGCTGGCAATGGTTGGTTGCCACAGAAGACAGTCTTGGCAAGTCTGCACAGTCAATCACAGGCAAGATCCTGTTGTGCTATCGTACAAGATCCTCCATAAACTACTGGCTTTCAGTTCATTGTTGAAAGACCTTGAATAAGTTTACTGGAGTGTTCGGGAAACGTCGGTTACAACAAGACTTCCACCCGGAGCCAAGACAACCATCTTAGCTGTAGCCATGAAAGCCTGCAATATGCTTTTTAAGCTGCTTTATTTAAGCTTATAGCTCGTATTTGATAGCTTCCCAGCCAAATCGGTACAAAGTTTATCAAATCGATCTTGTAGGTGCTTACCTGTTATTGTTTTTAGCTATTCAAAAAATTCTTCGTTTGCTGGAGTTGCCTTGTCAGAACATTAAAATCAGAAATTCTAAGTTCTTTTTCATTGCACAACAATATATAAATTAATATACTCTATCTCAGATTCCTATAATGTTAGTTCAACAAAATTTGTTGCAAAATTAATTATATAGAAGACACCTAAGATTTATTGAATTTACATGGTGTCTTCAACAGTTTCACACATAACACAATAATATACTTACTTTTTTTGCTTATCATTCGTGGAAGATGGCACATCCAATCATTATTTTTATCAATTTTTCCTCTGCCTCAAGAATTTTGGGTCACTTTCTTCGCATTAACTCATAACATACAAATTTCACACATTTTTTCACACTTTTTTTGTTAGATAATCAGGCTCTAAATTGTTTGGAATCCATAGTATCTTGTAATTACTTGCCTGGTTTTACGTACGATCTAAGCAGCAGTCTTATAGTGTATTTTTAAGGGCAACTGTTCTTCACATCTTCCTAACCCGGTAGACCACATAATTGTCCCAGATCGCTATTACCTATTTATTTCCAATGATTTTTTTTTAACATTTCTGATATTCCAATATTTTAGCCAATATCTTCAATGTATTGCATATGCCACAGTAACTTAACCCCTCCTTAACATTACATAATTTTTCTGTCAAATGCCTATATCTTCCCTCACTCAGCTTACTCTCGTAATTCTGTCGTTTTGAAAGAGTATTCTTTATTATAATTAAATACCAATTTTTATTGATTTCTATCAAAATTGTCACACAATATATATTCATTGGAATAGAGAAAATATTTCCGAAACTTCTTAGTGTTCTGTAATAAATTTATACATTTCTAGAATAAAAATTATGCTTCTGAGACAAAGGTAGCGGAAGATGCACGAGGCACTCGTTCAAGGGACTCAAGTAGCGGTCATGTTGTATATGTATGACCTAGAGTGGAGGTGACATTTACCCCACTATGTCCTTATAACGACCTTGAAAATGAAAACTCCACATAATTAGAAAAAAAATTAAGAAAATTGTAATATGTTGAAAGAAAATACATCAAGTTTAATTTTTTTCTTTGAAAAAATTAACAATATAAATTTTGTTTTAAACCACACAAATAATACATTAAAAATAGGTGCAATAATGGTTTTGTTACCTTTCTTCATTATTACTTCGAACTTCTCATTAGAAGTCCTTGCCCGAGTCTATTTTTGCAAATTAGTTGGGACACGACATTCGTACAAAATGTCTGTCATCGCCTTCGCTACAACAGTCGTATTCTTCATTTTGACTGGTTGGCATAGGTGAATATTCTGTATAAATCGATGATGGTCGACATGTATTTAAATCGCTTGAACACATGAGCATAGAGTATCATCTGGTCAAGTTGGGCTTAAAACAGTTTGCTCTTCTCATACTTCACGACATTGTGCTGAAGGTGGTTGTGCCTCGTTGACATGTGTAATTCACAGTCAATTGCCAATCTATTCATTGTATGTAGACTCCCTCCTTCAGTTATTTGATGATCACAATTATATTCTTAGTATATGAGCAATTGCCAATTCTTTGATATGCTGCCAGAAGCCAAAGTCTACCGATCAGCTCGTTTGGGTGGTCCCAGAAGATGTAGTCGATGTTCTTGTCCTCTTCTATATTATTCAGACCTTCGCAACTGATTAACTCTAGTCCTCCAAAGAGGTATGAGATAAAGTTAAATTTTTTCATAATCTATTTCCTTATAAGCACCAGTCAATGGGGGATTATGTTGGCAAAGTGGATGTTCGATATCGAGAAATGTCTATTATTTCAGCAGGTAGGACTCCACGACGATGGAAGGCGGCAAGGTGAACTCAAGTACATGTTCCGCTCTTTGACCCACCCTCCATGACTTCAGCTTAGGGAAAGAAGGAAAGATGAGCCAGTAATGAGCCGTTTTGGTTTGTCTTGAAGTAAAGTATTTTTCGCCTGTTGCCGCGTTGTTATTGTGATGTTTAAAGAGCCGCGCACTATGCCGAGCTGTGCAGTGAATGGGTACAACAATTACAATCAACTTACGGCAATAATGTAAAATATTTTAGTTGCCCGAACGATGAAGACATTCGCGAACAAGAGTGACTTGCAAAAGAAATGACAAATTTAACATGAGGATGTGTACTAATTCTCTATTCAAATTCTTTGTTAGAAATATTATTACAAAAGAATGTGACTCGTTAGTTTATCTTACTAAATTTGTTGAGTAAACTAAAAGGCGAAGCTTGAAATGCGAAAACCCTTTTCGTAATGATATTGCAATATATTTGTAAAATGACAATTTGTATTTGAAGTTTACCAAAGTATTTAATTTGACTGATTCGTGTATTAACAAAAATTTGTCTTTCAATACATTAGCTGGTCGATAGTTAAAAAAAAAATTAAGAAACCTTTCACCAATACCATGTCTTCATTGTTATTGAAGCGGATAATTTGACTGGGTTAAACAAAAAGAGTTAAATACAACTTGCAATACAGCAAAAAAGTTTCTATTCTTGATGTGGAGGATTTATATGTTTTAAAAGTGTGTATAAAATCTTCAACAAAGTCCGATACATTCAAATTTTTGTTTGAAAAGAGGCTGCCAGAACTCGTGAGAGTCATAATTCATTCCGAAACAGATATCATCGTTCTCGCTTCTGTTTAGCTCTGTATAAATTTTCAAGTGTAGTACATTACTAAATTGAATACCACTGTGTTATGGCCACACTAATGTGTGTTTACAACGAAATCTCTATTAAATAATAATTCAATGTGATTAATAAATTTTCTATACGTAGCGTGCCTATCAGCAAATTTATAATTTACTTTAGTCTTTATTTTCATATAATAATTTATCTTTATCATTGTAGCTTCCATGTATATGTAATATTTTCAAAATAGTGCTACAACAAAACATGGCAATACGAGAGCGAGACGATTTTTATCAGTTTCGCGTGGGTTACATAAACTCAGAATATTTACTTGTGAGAACAGATATGGTGGCATATTTACTATTGAGCTGTCATGCATAAGATTAATGGCTTCTGATACGGTGCTCGTGTTATTATAATACTTGAATGCAGAACTATTTTCTGATTGAGTAATATCGTATTTCGCTAGTTCGCTTAGACTGTTCTGGGAAAATAAAATGGCCTTCAGATTGATACCTGCAGTGTGTCGGACGAGATACCCAGGGCTCAGCGATCTCAATTGGTAATATGACTGAAAAATCAGCAACAGTTGCTTTGTGTTTTTGGAAGATATAAACGACAACACTTTGTAGGGATGTAAATTCATCAGCACAAGCAGAGACGTGCCAATAGGCTTGGCTAGTTTCTAGAGCTGAAGTAAATTTTAAAGACAGTGGTTGAGGGTCCAGAAGCAACATCATCTGAATTTGTTACAGTGTCAGTGACTTCTCTGCTGTATAACTGGCCATTCCAGCAGTTTTTTGTCCTATACCATCTACATATTGAGCTGTGTAGTCCTCCTCTTCAACTATGCAATCTGCCCATTCAGCCGAGGTATGTACACTGAAAAGCCAAAAAAAAAAACTGGTTTAGACGTGCGTATGCAAATAACAGAGGTATAGAACCAATCAGAGTAACGTGATGCGGTTGGCAGCTAGATCGGTTACTGCTGCTACAATGGCAGGTTATCAAGATTTAAGTGAGTTTGAACGTGGTGTTATAGACGGCGCACGAGAGATGGGACATAGCATCTCCAAAGTAGCGAGAACATTTGGATGTTCGCGTACGACCATTTCACGAGTGTACCGTGAATATCGGGAATACGGTAAAACATCACATCTTCGACATTACTGCGGCCGGAAAAAGATCGTGAAAGAACGGGAGAAACGACGACTGACGAGAATCATTAAACGTGACAGACGTGCAACCCTTNGATATTTGGCAGGTATACCAGTTTTTTTTTTTACTCTTCAGAGTATAATGCCTACCAGAATTTTCGCGGTCTTCGACAATGGCAGTGGCAGCGTTTGTCATGTAGTCTACAGGAATGTCATACAATTATTAGACTGTGATAACTGTATTAAAAACTGGGCCATCGAGTTCAGTTCCAGTTGCAATTGCATGATCGACCTCCTTTGCTAAACCATCACAATTTTATCAGTGCCTCTTTTATGAAGAGGCCTTCACTTCAGTCTGCAACGCACAATATGAGAATCGTGGGTTTATGAAGAGCCTCGACTAACTGAAGCACGTTTGATGTAAGCATTATGTGTTGAATTTGTGGAAGAAAAGTATAAGTGTCCATATGAACATGTGTAAGAGGTTACCTCCATACAACATAAATGTCGGACATTCACGGTTATTAACCTATATTTACTTTCCCGACTTTATTAAACATAAATATTCTGTGATCGACAAACACAACTATGATGCCAAGTGATCAGTGTTAGCCAGTTTTGTTAAGTCATCGCATCCCCAGCAGGTAGAAATGAAATGTGCTGAGGTGGGAAAAAAATGTTAGGATTTCTGGACTGATGTTTCCTATCCTGCTGCACCAAACTACGGTTTTTGAGAAGAACAACGCTGGTTTGCCCCTGAATGACGTGCTTATTGCTAGGGAATAAGTGGTGCCAACATGTGTGACTAAATAACAGAAACCGGGCCATTTCGATCTTTTGATAATGAAGTATGAAATTACTAATAATTCCCATTAGTGTACATAAAGAACTATTCACTACTAACACACTGGCATCGAACTTCACGTAGCTACAAAATTAATGTCTGCAAATAGTGTCTTAAGCATTTTGGTGATCAACCATGGGAATCAGGTCTCACTGGGGAACCGTGCTTTGCAATATACAAGTTGAATTGTGCCTTTTAAAAATATCATAGTATTATGTGTTTCCGCATGTGACTGTAGATGAACTTTACGGAATAGAGTATATATATATATATATATATATATATATATGGGTGTGTGTGTAATTAAGCTTCATTTCATTTATTGTTAACAATCTGTCAAAACCTCTCTGCTTGTTTGTACGAAAATAAAATATATTATTTGAAAAACTGTGATTAAAATAAAATAAAGAACGTAAAAAGTCCTTTGAGAAATTTATTTTGCTGAAATTACACATAATAAAAAATTATATTATGTTGCATACTTTGCATTTTTCGGGTCACAGCCATCCAGCACATGTACTCATGCCCAGAGGTTTGACAGTGGCAGACATGGGTGCTCTCTGTTGATCGATGCTGAAAACATGAGTTATCTGTACACTCGAGTGGGAAACACTGAAACCACTATATGCAAGAAAATGGGTATTAGGGTACAGGAGTATTTGGGTTGGGGGTTCGGGTGCCACATCAAGCTCCAGTATAGGAGGGCCGATTAAATAGACAACGAAAAACTTAGTGGGGCCAATCGTCTGCTATCTGCAGTATCGGAGGTGTGTGTTTCACTGTCTATAATTAAAAAATATAACTATGAAACTACTTAAATTTACTTATGTAAACATATATTATATGATTTACCGAAATATTGTTATTTCTAAAATTGGGTTATTTCAAAACTTTTTTCAAATTTACTTTTATTCTTTTTAAACTAAATTTATGTTTATTTGATAAAATTTGAATCACTTATATTATTATGGAAGTTATTTATTTCATGAATATAATTTAAATTTTTAAGCGGTTTGATGGGAGCTGCAATTGATATGAATTTTACGTTAGTTATTTTCAATTATTCCTTTGGCTAGAATTTCCTTTTTCTTAAACAGGAACGGTTTGATGACCTTAGTATCTACTTATAATTCATTAGTGTTATATTACATATTTTTGATAATCCCTAGGTTGTTATGTTCAGGAAATGAAGAATATAATATTTTGACTTCTCATAAGTATTGGTTTTTTAAAACAAATAAAATTATTCTAATAAAACCTTTATGCAAACATTTTGCAAATAAACAAAGAGGGTTGGTTACCTTCAAGATCATTGACATTTCTAAGATAAAATCGTACGTGTGTTTTTTATTTTAAATTAGCAACGCTTTATACACTCAGTGTGTTCTCATCATTAAGATTCATTGAAATAAATTATGCATCAGAAAAAGTATCAATACACGTAATATATTAATTTAAAACAAATGTCCCAATCCTTTCTTGAAATATTAAGTTTTGAAAATCAAAGTTTAATTGTTTCAAATTTTTGTTGTTTTGAAATTACTGTCCTTTTTTTTATCTATTATTTCGCTATTTGGGACAATTATCTTATTATTACCTACAACTCTCATTATATTTCACAAAAAAGCTAAGTTTAATGCAACGTGTAACTGATTTCATATTTCTAACAAATAGTGAAACCATAATTATAAAGTCCATTGTAAAAATAATAAATAATTTCAAAAACAAACAATTTAATTGTTCCCTGCACTTATTATCCACACAACTATTAAGCTATTTTTATATGTTTAGTTAAAATTTTAATTGTGTTTAATAATGCTATCAAATAAAGTTCAAAGTTTTGTCCCCTGAGATTATTGGCAGTAGTGTGGTATGATTGTTTTGATAGTTTCAGTTGACTGTGTTCAATGCCAAACACAAGTAGAAAAATACTAACGGAAATAGTACACTACAAATAACAACCACATTATTAGACTACAATTTGCTAGACAGGAACAGGCATCCACGTTACTATTAAAACACAAGCAACAAAAATTAAGCATTGTCCCAAAAAGTCTAAACATAAGCTACGACAACAGAGAAGAACAAAAGCGAAAACGAATCAGGAATATGAAATGTCCTAAATTAAAAGTGCAGATTTTCAATTTGAAATGTTAAGACAACGACCAGTAATTAGCGAACGCAGACAAAACCTTGGACAGCAGTAAATTTGTAGAATATGTACAATAAGCAAAGAAATTGTATTACAGAAAAGAACACCAGTAAAAACGACAAATAACCCAAATATGGATTACTCAATAACATAGAAGAGACAACAACACAGTCATTTACATATGATTTCATTAATTGTTTCATTTTGTCGCATTTTTATTTACAGCTCTGATCCCTGTTACTTTATAATTCATCTTCTTGTTCCGTGGTTTCTGTTTTTCGGTAGAGTCCTATTACGGTTGAAATTTCTTTACTTCTTTTTGGCAATTTTCACAGTCAACTAAACCTCTCAATTTAAGGTATATATGTTTGCTGTTTTGATAATTTCACAAGTCTTGCGCCTATTTGACTACAATGAGAAATAGTTTGCCAACCTGTAATTTGAAATCGATGATAATATGACTATCGTTCCACAGCTACAATATTTTGGCAAAATTAATAGATATGACATCATTTTTACCGTAAAGATAGTTAATTGGTGTATTTTTAGTAACCGTTTCTGTAAAATTATTTACTTATAGGCTAAATAAAGTAAAAAAATAAAACTAAGGACTTTAGATAGTTATCAAACGAAAAAGATACCTGACTTCCAGCTTTTATAGTTAAATTTATATTAAAACATGCCCGTATCAAATTGGGTTTTTAATTATTTTGGCGATTAACTGAAATGTTGTGAGCACATAAATACAAATATAGTCACCAGACATACACTTTGCTACGTTGTCGAGAGATTTAACCTAAAGTAAGACGTGTTAGCATGCAAACAAAAACCCTTGCATATTTTCTTGTGAAGAATTGTGGCGATTGCAGTGTGAAATGAATGTTAAATAAGTACATTATGAGAAATTATTCACAAATTTACCACATAACCGCATACGCATATTGAAGGAAGGCCAGACGGTAAACATATTATACTCATAAACCTATAGTATCTCTATATTTTTTTTTGGGAAAAAGTCAAATTCGTAGTAAGGTCCCTAAATGTATCTGGTTATTTTAGGCTCTTCACGATTAAGCGAGCACTTTTGAAGCCCTAGCTACTTTTTTTTTCATCAGCCATTTTGTTATCCTTGCGTCACTTTTTAAAAATAAATATTGCCATATAAGTAATGAACACAGTGTATATATTTCACCGGACTCGAAAGTTAACGCCTAAGACAACAATAAAATACATGTATTGACAATTATCCCAAATGAGAGGGCTTTAAAAAGTGCTCACTTTACCGTGAATAGCCTACAGCGTTGGTGTAATTGAGGCCGGTTGAATGGTAAATTTTCACTACCATGTATATAGGTTCATCAAACCATCCGTTAGAGATGAGTAAGTTGACGTATTTTTTTTACAGTGTAACTGCGTGTGACGCATGCAGCGCGTTTAGCTCGAGGACGGAAGATTGCTCAGGGACGAGGCATCATCGTGCACATCTCGTGATGCCTGCAGCTGCCCTCTCAACTTCGCATCCTCCCTCTGTCAACGAAAGGCACCCCTTACCGCTCAACTTTCCAGCTTCCCGCAAACCTGTTACCAGACTACGGTCGATATCCCTTGGTCGAATGGCAAAAGATTCTTCATTTACAAACTTCGTTACAAGTTACGCGGGACTCCCCTGCGCCATGTCTGGCAAGCACGTCGAGTGACGAACAGTTAACTGAAAATCACAAGTGACTTTTCGCTAATCCTAACTCTGGGGCAGCTTTTTTCTAAGAACTGTTTAGCTACACGGATTTTCACAGTGGCACACCCAGGAATCAGTTATGGTTTTGGACACGGGCAAGGAGTTGGTTAAAATATAAAACCTCTTGACATATACTAATCTGTATAGGGATGGGGCCGCAGAAGTGTAGTGGTTAGACTACTTGCCTTTAACCAAAGTGAACCAGGCTCGATTCCCGGCGGGGTCGTCCCGAATTTTTACAAGTGGGAATCGGGCCGAACGATGCCGCTGGTCGGCGGGTTTTCTCATGGATCTCCCATTTCCCCCACCATTACATTGCGGTGCCGCTTCATACTCACCTCGCTTCACCCTCATATTCTCTTAATAGCTCGTTGTTAAGAACTTCCCAAATCGCTTCACCTACTCTATATATAAGTAGGTATATATAAGGCAAGTGTAGAACTTGTATGAATTACAATGTTAACAATTACAATTTTTAATTATTTAATTTGCTTCGACATAAATTACGTTAATATTTCGAATTTTAATCTCAGAGTTTATGAGCGTGCCGTAACCACCTTAAACTACTAATGGATACGCATATGTATTGGCACATTTTCCAAATAGTTGTGACATCAGAACAATGCCGATTTCTCTCCCACGTTAGGGTGCCACAGGTACAGAGTATTTCGACACGGGTTGAGGAATACATGTCTATGAATTGAGTGAGTCCAGGTATTTTTCTAAGATGCCTGACTACAGTTTACAATTCATAGCACAAGATCGTTTTATGCTCTGCGCATTTTACTTATATTTCCTTCGAAAAGTGTACGTTTGTCTTAATGTACCAGTAAATTCAACACAAGTTGTATACGGTTATGCTACTGGACCAAAGAAAAATATAATTATTTGTGTAAACATGAAATGAGAATACGTAAAGTTAGGTAACACTATAAAATTTTTTCTTACTTACGCTGTTCAAAATTTGAGAAAGTTAACTAATTTATATGAATGAGGCAAAATAATTGACTACAGTGGTAAATTAATATCACAACTAAGACACAGCCCTCTTCACGCAACACGAATATATCTTCACAGCTCTGTATATTTAAGTGAATCTGCACTGGAGAGGCAGATGTGCTTTCAATATGTTCAAAATTATCATAGGCGAACACATCCTGGAATTAAAATCTCACAGTGAATTAAAGTTATAGTCTGGGACTCTCGATTATCGTAAATCTTCTATTTTTGAAAATATTTTTAATATGTAGAAATATATATTTGAGAAAAAAAAAACTATTATTAAAATTTTCTGGCATTAAAAAGTCCAGTTCAATTTGTTCGACAGTAATTTCATACTTTAGCTCAATATTTACGAAATGAAGTTCGTAACTTACTGCTATACTGTACTATACTGCAAGCTTTAATTTATATTATTCCTGTAATTTTATATTGTCCATTTTTATGACGTATTTAAGATTTTATGTCTTCATATTCGTAAGCGAATACAAAATTAAAAATAAGAAATGAATCAAGATATAAAATAAATTATTTTTAAATATCAGTACACAAAAATTCTCAGCTCTAGTACGATCTGAAAAATGTAATAAATATCGTCATTTAAGTTTCCCAACACCACAACTACAGCCATGATTTAAAGAAAGACTCCATACTACACACATGTATACATTTTTGATAAACCAGTAATTTTATGTTGGGCTCTTCGCCTACATACTACGACAATTTTGTACACATATCACCTATATGCGTATATCGTAACGCAAAAACTAATGACAAAAGTAGCGTAAAGTGTGTTACAACGTGTGACATTAATATGATATTTTTTCTTTCTATTAAACCCCTAGGTAGAAAAGATAATCAATCTCTGGTAGTTTCTGTATCTCCGCATACTTCCAATATATGTGTTTTCGCGAAAGTTCGAAATTTGTTTCAAGGAATAATAAATGATTCAGCGCAGTGTAATAAATAAATTGACTAACATTTTGTAAACAAAATTATTGCGTGAAATAAATTCGTGTTTTTTTAAGGACATCAGATCTATGAATAAGTGTGTGCGTTTAATAAAACGTGTGCAGTTATTATGATAATAGATTGAACATTTTTTGGGATTACTGTGGTTGAGAGTGCAAACAACCCCTGTTTGGCTTCGTTTCCACTTGTGATTTTCGATGTTACAATCTCACGGATACAGAAGTTCCCGTAAGCATCAATAAATAATTTCCAACAGCAACCGGAAAAGAAGAAATTTTAGAAAGTGATAAATATTTTCATATCTGTTTTCCTGTCAATCTTTTTAAGAAAAGTTTGAAGGCAGCCGAACGATCCTCGACCTGTTAGAAAATCAGGCTTTCTTATATCTTGCTTTGTTTTTACTGTAAACAGAAAATACTACATTCCAAAAATGTTTATTTCCAGGGAATACTTTAAAGTTTAACCGTGTCAACAGTAAGCAGGCATTTGATTCACGAGAATGCACGATAGGCTCCCGATTCGTCCAAAAAGCAATCCACACACGGCCACCCAGGTGAAACATTTTTCCTAGGCGACGTCTCAGAAGTAAAAAAAAAGGTTCTGTGCTTGAAACTGACGTGTTCTCGGAGAATAGCATACGAGTATACTGTAGTTTTGCACGATCACGGCTTATGTAACTACAGTCTTTGCGAAATCATACGGCATTTTTGTTGTTTCGAAGATTAACCAAACTGGTTTCAATATCATGTCAACTGCCAAATCAGGGGATTCCATCCCTTCCAAGATTTATGTTCACTTGCTGCTTATATCTCGCCTGAAGAGTGTGAAATAAGTTTAACAATACATGTTTTCAAAGAACTGCGGTTACTGCATTGCGTGAAATGAATGCGTTCTGACTAGGAGTGAGTGTTAAATTTTTTATACACGAAATATTTAAATAAGTATTTAGTGATTTTATACGTTCATTGCGAAATTTTCACCAAAACTACATCATAAAGTTAATGCGAAACAGCCACCACAGAAAACAAAATAATATAACATTGGTTAATAGGTGCATGGGTAAACAACCAGTAGACATTTTCTGGTACTGTTAGAATTAATTCTTTGAAAATAGTTACCAAAGGTTATCTTGTAACTTCACAGCTGAAACATTGTATATTCACAACATTTTACTTTTTTGAACTGTATAGAATTAATTATGTATCTCAATTTTGTATAATAAAATTGAAGTATGCAGCATGTGCCGTTAAAAACAAAAATTAGTTTTACACATTCCACACTAAGGTTTTGTGAAATTTGCTCTTCATTTGTTTGCGCTGTGGCAGAAATATCTTTGGCAACTAATTTCCAAAAAATTCCTTGTACAAGTACATAAGATTTTTTACAGTGCAAGGAAATGCTCAACTGCCATTGGATGCGCTTTGAGGAGAGGCAAATCCCATATAAACTCGGTGATTTTTTTAGTGTTGATTCCGTTTTCCTGGAGACGGGAACAGATGCCAGTTCCCGAAACGCCACTAGTGGTTCGCCAAGAAAACTGTGCGTGTTCTTCTGCGCTGTCTTCACTGTGTCGTCAGGTTTTGAACTAACATTCTTGTCTTCAATTAATCGTTGGATCGTCTAGAGATCTTTGTGTGTATTTGTGTATGTTATTTGGTCTTTGTTGCTAGTTAGTTTTTTCTTGTCTTGCTTTGTTTCGTTTATTTTAGCAAAAACTCTTGACTGAATTTATTGTGAAATGATTTTTATGTTTTAAATATCTATTAACAATGGCTTGTTATCGTGTAAGTTATTAATATCATACTGTTTCTCTTAGCGACATATCTCTGCAATGGCGTGTACAAAGAAGTTTTTAATTTAATCACATTTGCAAGCATCGTTCAGAAATAATATCAAATTTATTCAAGTCTAAATTTTGCAATATATATTTTTCACGTCTTATGGAAAAGGTTTAGTAAAAATTCAAGATTTCTTGCGTGGCTTCAAGTCAGCGATTAGTAGAACTTTTTATATATCCGTCAGTAAGCAGTTACAAAATCAACTATTTCTAATAAAACCACCAGTTGAAGTCATGAATTTAAAACAAGGTGAAATGAGTTACGCAATAAAAAAATTTCTTGTAACTAAATAGAGTGAGTGTAAATACACAACTTTATGTTGTGAGAGACAGAAAAAGTTTCGCGTGTATGTGGGAGAGGAAGGCGATTTAACAGTTTTCTATTTTTTTTTTGTTTCTGACGTATCACTTCGGAATCATGCATGTCAGAACACGTGACAATACATGTATGTTTTTCGTGGCCCTTCACAAACTTCCAGATGTTGTGCACAGGTCGTTATCAGTTACAACGAAGTGATTAAAACAGCGATGTTTAATTTCATACGGGAAGAAACACTAATTACTGATATTAGATTGGAACAAAACGTTACGGTAAAACAAAATAAGTAGTGATGAAATTATTATAATTTTAGGTCAATAAATGCTAATTAACAAATCGTTTCAAAGACGAGTTTAGATGTGTTACCGTGATTGTGTGCAATATGGTAAAATATGTGATACTATAAATTTGGTAATAAAACTGTTGAAATTGGTTTATAGTTTAAACAAGAAGTTACTGATATAACTAATGAGCCGAGTCTCCTCAGCAAGGGTGCAATTATTTTTTTAATTATTTCTTAAAGGCTGAGTTGGTTGGGACGACTTGACTTCTCTTTGAAAGCAATAACTTTAGAAATGAAATCAAAAATTTATGAAACATCAGTGAGGCAATTAGAAATACAACATGTCTTACCCGGGACTTGAACTCAGAAAACTTCGTACTATAAGCTAAGATGCAATCCACTGCATTAGGGAGGTCGGATTCGGAGTAACAACTTCAGATTTAATCACTCTTATGTTTCGAATGATAGGGTTTACTAAACTAAAATATTTAGAGAGCTTTTATTTTGAAAATAAGTGACTGAGCCACATAAAACATGTAGGTTTTCATGGCCTACCGTAGCACTTCTTGTGTGAAGAATTCGATGGAAATCAGCTGTTTGGATCATGAGATATGACATAATAAAATTTATTTTCTAATTTGATGATATTGTACAAAATTGCTAGAAAAAGGGGCAATATTAACGATGCTTTTAATGTATACTGTATACATACAAATTTTGGTTGAATTCGGTTGAATTGTTTAATATGTATGTCAAACGTTACTTAAATGATTTATAAAGCTGCCATTTTGAACATCGTTTTCTGACCCATTTAAATAATTAAAATTTACATGGCCTTCTGTAGCATTCATGGTGTGCACAATTCGACAAAAATTTATTTGTAATATTCCAGTAAAACATTTAATGGGAATCGGTTATTTATTCCTCGAGACATTACATAAGACATCAATAAATTTATGGGGCGATCTTCATAAATGGAGGACAAAAAAATATTGTAGTGTCAATTTCGATGATTTTATACTGCCAATATACAAAGTTAAGTTATAATATTTCATTGCTTCGTAGATATCGCACACAAAACTATAATGATTTTATAGCCACCATTCTGAAAATAAGTGTGTCCTACTTAAAAAAAATGAATTTATTACTATCACAGGAAAACATATTTGAAACATTTTGTACGAATGGGTTGATTGTTTCCCAAGATACGAGATAAAATCATGATTTTTTTAGGTAGGGCTATCTTACAAAATGACAGAGAAATGAGGCTCTGCATAGACAAATTTAATTGTTGTAATAGGTACTGCCATCATACAAAGTAAAATTAGAATTTGTTTCATTTATAAAATAAACTGAGCTAAAATACTTAATTAGCCACCATTTGGAAAAATAAGTGCCTGACCTACACAAAACATACTGGCTTACACCACCTGCTGCAATACAATTTGTTTGCAAAATTTGGAAGGAATCTGCCAATAGTTTCCTGAGATATGACAAAAAAATTTAATTTACTCGCTTGGCGCTATTTTGTAAAATGGCTGATGAAAGTTGCTCTATGTACATACAGTTGATAGTTGTAATATATCCTGCAATCATACAAAGTTATGTTGTAACTGATTGTATAATTTCTACGATATAGCATTCAAAACTTAAATATTTTTATGACCGCCATTTTGTTAATAAGTGTATTACATGCTAAAAACATACCACTTTATACTATCTGCATCAGTACTACTTGTTTGTCATATTTGAAGGGACTCAGTTAATTATTTACCGAGTAATGACATAATAATTTTATTTATTCGTATGGCGCTATCTTCCAAAATAGCGGACGAAAGTGGTTGTTTGTTATTATATATTATGACTGTAACAGATACTTTCAGTGTACAAAATGTGGTCAAAAATGGTTCAATGCTATGGCTGATATACTTCATGAACTTAAAAATTTTCTATGGCAGCCATAAAAAAAAAACTAATTAAGTTTAATCACTTTAGTTTACATGTTGTTCCATAGTATTACTTACATGCCTAATTGTGCGAGAATCGGTTGAATAATTATCGATATATAATGTAAAAAATTTTATTTTTAAAATTTGTGTCATATTACAAAATGGTGAACCAACATCAATATACAACTCAAAATTTAATGCTTACACAATAATCTGCACGCGTACAAAATTGGGTATAATTCTATTGAATTGTTACCGAGATATGACATATCACCCAACATTTTAAAATTGCCGCTATTATAAAAGTAAGTGCCCGACGTGTTTAAAAACCACAAAAGTCGGGTGTCCTTACAAAGTTATATATATATGAACCAAGCTTGGTGGAATAGGGTTGAAGCGTTCAAAAATTTAAAAGGGTTTTAGGATGGTGGGGGACACGCACACACGCAGGCACGCACAGATAACACACTCATCCATACACACACACAAGAAAGTGATCTCATAAGCCTTTCTTTCCTTCGGAACGTAGGTTAAAAATCACTTACGTTGTATAGTGAAAAGTATAATTTATTTAAACAACGCCACTGTTTAATTAAAACAGTGATAGACCTATATATATATGTATCCATTCATTAGTCTGCCAGAAATATATCCTGCGTATATATTTATATAACTATACAATTTCAATGGATATACGTTTATTAGTTTTTATTAGTAACTTATCATTAATAAGCTCTTAAAAAAATGAAATTCCTTTGAAAATTTCATAAAGGTAACCTGCGATAAAAGCTCGTTTAGTATTTAAACACTGAAACCGAAGTTTTACAATACCTTATGGAATTTATACTTTAATGCAATTAAAACCTTAGATCATCTGAAGAAACACTCATTTTCCTTGAAAATTTCGTTGATAGCCGTTAAACAGTCACTTGTTCTATAAAATATATTATTAAATAATGTAGTAAAAACGATTATTTTCTAATTTTGAGGAGAAATACGCAATTGAACAGCAGGATTTAATTTGATATATTCTATTTGTAAACTGTAATAAAATGTCATGTGTGTAACTTGACATAATGAACATCATGACATATAAAATAATATAGCACACTTGCCGGAAAGATTTAATCTAGTGATAAAACCCTTATTGATAATTACTCATTGTTATTTTTTGTAATATTTTCGTATGCAGTTTTGCAATTAATAAAGTAGGCGAATTTTTATAGATAATTTATTTAATAACGAGACGCTTAAGACCTTATTTTGCGGTGTTATATTTTTAATTTAGCACGTTTTGAAATACCTTTTTTACTATGTCAGTTACTGTTCTGAATGCATTAAGCATGGCTGTACTGCTGTAAAAAGAAAAACCTGAAGATTTATAAGAGGTTAAAAATTTATCGCAGGAAGGTTCACATTAAAATTTACATTGTAGAAAATCTGTTAAATATACGATGTTAGCTATGCACTTTAGCTTTTCTTAAAAAAAAAAAGAGGTCTGTATTTATAAACCAGCTTTATAGCCAACATGAAGACTATTTTCTCTAACGAGCGACAGATTTTCGTGCTCGTGTTCATTTTGCTAAAACCGTTAATTAGACAGAATGAATTTCCAAAGCTTCATTCTGAAACAACATTCTAGTATATTAATATAACAACCATGTTTAGTGAGAATTCATTCCGTGCGGATAGTTTTTTTTATTGCCGATCTTTTCATTCCGGATTTTTTTTCAGCTAGCTCAAATAATTCTGAAATAAGTGAACAGAGGATCATTCAGAAACCGACGCCATCATCGCTAATGAGCTAGAATTGCTACATGTGCCGTGTTATTGATGCGTTGAAACAAAGCGCGTCATCGTTACATCCAAGAATGCGAAGACGATGGCTGGCAACGCAGCTCCAGGAGAGAGCATCGTCGCCGTCTCCCACGACGAACAACGTGTGAGAACGAGTCAAATGAAATTGTCAAACATCGCGAGAGAATGATACGTTGGAGATGGGCTTGGTTGGGGAAGGAGCAGGGCAGGGGCGTGGAAAGAGTAGGGGAAATCAGCGTAATGCTATGGGTAGGCACGGGCCTAAATATAGAACAAATAGGGTATATATATATCTTCCCCGGCGATATGAAGTCTTCTTCTGTCCGAGATGAGAATTAATTTGGCCACGAGGGCCCCTGCCGGCGGATGCTCGAGGGAACATGGCAGAGACGCTGCTGGCATTAGGGGGATGACGGCGGGACTCCTTAAAAATGGTGCTGCGTGGGGGAAAGGAGAAGGAGGGTGCGGGGTCGCCATGGCAACGCCCCAGCAGCGGTCCGGGCGACGGCCCAGCCGCCTCGCTATGGCGTCAGGATTCCCACCCATATCATGACGCCCTTCGCAGCCAGGCGTCCGGCCGTCTCTCTCACAATATCAATACCCGGCCGGCGCAGGGTCCTTCCCCCCTCCGCTCCTTCTCCACCCCTCGCTCGCACCTGGCGGGCCGCGTGTCCTGGAATGCGCTGCGATCCTCGCCCTGCCGAGCCGCGCCATAATTCACTCGCTAATCACTGCTAAATCAACAC
>NQII01001042.1:154664-187082 GCA_002778355.1 Clitarchus hookeri
TCATTAATTCGCTGATTACGCAGGAACGTGTATCGCCAATTTGCGAGCCGACTGCAAACGTTTAAAGGAAGTTCTCTCTGAGCGAGTTGTAGAATCACCTCGAAAGCAACATATGGCATGCATATCTTATACTATAGACTGTACTCGGTGAAATTAGTACTTTTGAAAGCCCTGCTGTAGATATACTTGTATGCATGCTATGTATTATTACACCTTGTGTAAAATTAGCATTGCCTTGGGCTTCATCACTTTACTCATGCGTCGGTCAAGGGGAACTGTGAAATTATTACAATCGTAAATATTTTACAATTACACTTAGCTGCATTAAAAAACAGAAAGCGACAAAAATAACAAAAATTATCACAGATGATTACTTAACACATTTTATTCCACGTAAAGCTATGGAACTACTTTTCCTCCAGCGTTACCAACTTTACAAGCAGTATGTCACTCAGTGCGCGCGTTAAAATAAATGCAATTAGGAACAGTGACTTTTCCCTAAGGTTGATTTCAAAAGTGCTCAATTTATCGTGAACAGCCTTTAAGGAACGATACTTGTGTAACAAAAAAAAATATTACTCATTGTTTAAACTTCGGGAGATGTACTCAAATATTTTTTTGGCGAAGTATGAATAAATAGCCAAAACTTCACAATTTTAGTTTCACCTGCAAGTTTCCAGGAGATATTTAAAATATGCATTACCCAGACTACTGAAATAAACTATCTTAACTCGCTGAACGATATATTTCTTCGTCTCTTTCCAAAACGGTACGGAAATAACCTCCCTGCATTTAAATCTTGCCATGTTAACAATTCCTTAATACAGAATTTCGCAGGGTAATATCAAACGAATATTGCAGGCCACTCCCGGATTCCAACATACGGGAATCCCGCATCGGCTCTCAAGACCTCGCTGTCAAGAGAAGCCCCAATTTCTTCACTCTTAACTTTTTACTAGTTATGTGCAATAGAAAAGGGCTGTTTGGAAATTGTAAGTATGCACATACTTTTTTTTTCCAAACATTTATTTTTTGATAGAATATCCTGAAAGCGCTCACGTTGGCGACCGTAACAAAAATGTGCTAATTGCTGTCCTGCAAGACTCAAGTCATAGCATGCCTCTGCCTACGGCCATTGTCTAGTCGCTGCGGTGGCTGACAATTACCAACCAGGCGTTGTGCGCGTCCAGGTGGCCTATAACACAACTCCTACATGTCTACAACTTGTTGAATTGTAGACTTGTAGCAAGTCACGGGACACAAGCTGAGAGAATTAACATGCACAAATCCAGAAGATTCTACAAGACTGGTTAACAACTGTAACAAGCGTACTTCCATGGAATTGAAAATAACGTGTGTTGTTTTTTTTTCGGGGTTATACTTCTTTACGCGTTGAGGGTAAACGTTTAGTGTGCAACGGAAGTTGCGCGCGTACAGTGTAACGAAATGCTACAGTGAACGTGGTAGGGATGTTTTTCTCGTATCTCGGGAAACAATCAACCAATTCTTACAAATATTTGGAGTAGATGTTGAACTGTGTTAGGCCATAACATTAGGTGTATTTTATTTTAGTCACGCCAAAGAAGCATAATTTCTAACGCGCGTACATAAGTACACGCACCCTTTTTTTTATTTTTTTGATTCAAGTGCTACAGATAAACAGTCTGTAAAGTTAAAGCATAACGATAAGTCAACTAACAGCCAAAAAAATCCTCATGAATATACGTGAGAGAAAAAAATCTACCATTTGGTGCTTTATCACATAGTATCGCAAAAGAAACGAAATCGTCATCCACACATTTAAATATTATAAAAAGTTACCACACCAACAAAAAATATTCGAAAGCAAATTTAAGTTAAAACAAATACACTACATATTCACTATAGTTGCACTTGTAAACAATGCCTACCTAGGGTCTTAATTTGTAGAAAATAGATAACTTTTGTGGATTTTTCTGTAACAAAACTTACAAACTTGTAAGTTGGTATAACAGAGCAGGTGTTCAAAGGTGCAATTTCACTTGTAGTTAGTTACAAGTCCCACGCTGGCAGCCACAAGTATGCTCGTGGTACAAAAAATATAAAAGTTTAAATTTGTACTTACCCCTTGTATTATTTATACTAGTTTTGTTATGAGCCCTATAAGCGACTGCTCCTACTGAAAATTTGTCCATGTGTTAGCTGTCGCACTTACATTCACATTGGTGTCTGACTGTTGGGTTTAAATAACAGCCAACAATCAACTTACTAATACGTTATTCGAAGGCGATGGTATAGCTCACACCACGAATATGAAGTAAGTTTACCGAAGGGGCCACTGTGGCTGAGCGGTTAGCCTGCGCACTTCCCAACAAGGCGATCCGGGTTCTATCCCCGGCCGGGTCACTCCGGATTTTCGCGTGCCGGACGATTATGTTGTTCGGCGGGTTTTCACGGGATCTGCCATTTCCCCCACCCTTACATTCCGGCGCTGCTTCATATTCATCTCACTCACTCTCATTGGGTCATTGGCTCTCAAGACCTCATTGTTAAAAGCCTTCCAAATCTACTCACTCTCTCATTTCACTCCTTTCACGGAAGAAGAAAAAAGATAAATAACGTGATACAACTGCGAGACACGCTTGACTAACGCTCCGGCTTGCCGGACGAGTGAGTACGATGTGTTGAAGCAGAGATGGAACAAAACGGAGGGGAAAAACTGGAGTACCCCGAGAAAACCGACGGTAACGTCCATCACGTCTTCCACGCTCGTAAATGCAGGAATCGAGCCCGCGTCGTCTAGAATACGAGGTAAACCATCATCCAGTAATAATACTACGTGTTACACACTATTCGTACGTAGTGCAAAAATTCGACGCGTGCCAGTTTCGGAAACTAACGGCAAAGTGTTCGTACGCTGACCTGAACATAGCTCGGCAAGCTAGTTATTAAAAACATTTCTCAGAGAAGTGTACCTTTTCATAATTAAAAAAAAATACCGTCATTTAACAGAAAAAGTTAAGATAAAGGAATTCGCCGGAACTATCCGCAAAATTGCTGACACGCTGCTTTTTCAATACGGACAATCCGTAAATTTCACAGAACTTCCTCTGAGATTACGGAATTTCTCCGTATATCTGCTAGTCACTTTTTCTGTACTTCCATTTAAAAAATAGCCTGTAGAATAAAATAATTTCAATTGTGGTTTTCGGGGTGTTTCACTGCGAATAAAAATAATTTTAAATGAGTTGAAAATATTTTTTTCTGGGAACGACGTTTGAACACAAATCAGAAATTTTTAAACCCTTGACTCTCGTCACTTGACCAAAGACTTTCTCGTTTACGTATTAAATTCTAACTTTCGTTTACCCATAAAGGATGACAAATGTAAAAATACACAAGTTTACACCAATGCCTCAACCGAGATTCGAGTCAGGAACCCTGAACACCAGAACCAGGCACGTTACCAACTCCATCACGGCTCTCTTGTAACATGACAGGGTATAAATTCAAAAGTTCGTAAAATTGGACCCACAAATTTTTTTCCCAGTTTCTAGTAATACTTGCATTCTATAAGTGATTCTAACTGTTACAGGTGCCGTATTCTTCTTTTTCGTGTTTGAGGGAATAGGTCTTTTGAACGACGGATATCCTAACTGCCTCGTAAATAATAATTCTCTGGTTACAGTGGCGAAGAAATCTCCATGTAGACACGACATGGTTCGTTCCTGAGTCCTGAAGATATAGGAAAAATGATTCATTTCGTATTTGGTATATGTGGAGCTGATCTCCGTTTTTCGTTATTATGAATCACGTCTCTGTGTATTTAATGTACAATTCAGTAAAATTTTCCATGAAGATGTGGGAGCTTTTAACCACGCATTATGAGGATACGAACAAGCACAGCACACGCGAAACCCACTTTATCACCTCACTGGAGCAAATAAGAAACTTGAACAAAGTGTCCTGTGAGGAAACGATGTTATTTGTGTGTTGCATGGATGTGGGAGTAAGTGTTAAAATAATATTTATATATTTGGTAACATATGTGGCTTTATTCTTCAAGAGAGTTTTTCAGTGGTGTTACCTAATTAAATAAAAAAGTTGTCAACAGTCTTGTAGAATAAAAAGACCTAAAAAAAAGCTCCGCGGTAGCATATATCTATATATAACACAGAAACACTAATACGCGTTTTTACCATTTAATTCACAAGCAACATTCCACTCTTAACAATGACTACATCAGAGAAACTTCATATAATAGATTAGAATTTCACACAACCGCATCGCTTATTAGTATTTCTCTGTTATAGATAGACATGTGCTACCGCGGAGTTTTTTTAGGTCATTTTATTCTTCACAATTCTTTACTTTATGATATTGTTCCATCTTTAACAGTTTAGACAGCGCATTGCAAGAGAGCGCGCTGGCGGCAAATTTTTTTCTTACTTGATTCACTATTATCGTCACTGCTTATTCCTTACGTTATTTTACGTAACCAAATATATACTGAAACCTGGCCAGAGAACATAGCTATTAATTTTGAAAAAAACTCGTAAATCGGATAAGTGGTTCTCGAGTGATAAGCGCACCAACATACAGACAGACAGAGAGATGTCGAGTTTTATAATATGTATAGAGTATAACAGATTAACACTAAGTAAAGTTCCACTTTTTAAAAAAAAAACCGAAACAATAAATCTGCAGTCCACACGAGTGGAGCCGCGGGTACAACGAGTATAAAATAAAAACAACTTCGTATTCAAATATGAGCGGCATGATCTGCAATAAATATAACTTGTTATATGACTATAAAATAAAACTGGAAAGCAAATTAAACATAAAATTAGTACAAAAGCGTGAGAAATGCGCCCAAGCGTAATATGTTTTCATATAGGCGATGAGGAAAAAACATAACATTCGGTTGCGGTAGTGCCCATTTCAGACTTGTAAATAATCAACTAATCATAATGCAAAACCTCTGAAATGACTTTATATTTACTAATATGCGCGATAAAATAAGAATATTTGACTGTTACCAGAAGGTTTTTTTTTTTTGCAAACGCTTAAGTGATGTATTGATTCATTTTGTGTGGTTCTAGATATAGGTAATTATACAAGGCATTGCTGCAGTTCATATGTAACTGAATTTAGAAACTAGATATAATAAATATATTTTGGTCTTCAAAAAATTTGACATATTTATTTGTGAGAACATAATTTTCAAGCGAAAATGTTTTTTAAAAATAAATTATTTTATTATACTGGTCTATTAATGTTATTCCTCGATGATAAATTAGGTAACACATGAAATCATGAGGTGCCCTTAAACGTTTCCAAAAAAGTTGGCCCTGTCGTTTACAAGCTACGGAATCATTCAAAGTAATATTTTATAAATAAAAAACAAACTTAAGATTTTTTTCTTTATACGGTATTTTTATCGAATGCTCAGTGCATGAGTTTGGTTTTTTGAGTTTATAGTTTAGCTGTCAAAAACTTTGTCTATTAATATTTGATCTTAAACTTAGAAATTTTTCCAATGCCATATTTTATTGCACATCATTGAAAAATTACTTTTCATATTCACCGAAATGAATACAATCATCTGAGTATATTAAATTTCCACAAAATATTGGTAATTTTTTACTTGGGGTTGTAATTACCGTAAGACAGAAACGTTCGTGAAAATTGATCAACCTATTTGACGAAGTTCCTTCTGACCACCCTAAAAATATTCTGGGCTCTGATATACATTTTTGCACTAAGTGATCACGCATTTTGAATATAACGTGATTCTGCGCTGTGATAATTTTCATCGCTCACCAATCACCTTTAGTTTCACTTCACAAACGAGAAATTTATATATGTAAAGTCTGCTGGAAAAATGTACAGTGGAACGCCCAACGGTTCTGCTAAATAAAAACTACTGAATTATCAGACAAAGATACATGTTGCTTCCCGTATTACAGCAGTTTTATGTACCACGGCCGACAGACAAGTGTCTTAGTTTGCGAAGACAAGACGCCGCGAAGAATTGCCCTTTATTACTCTTAGCGTACTGCGCGCGTGCAACAGCAGAAGCTTCTAATGGTTTTATTTGTATAATTAAGAATAAAACTATCCCTGCAACTATCAAAGTTGCCTTTCACCCGGCAGCAGTACCTCTCATACAAGTTAAATTGTGGGATTACACAAAAAAAATGTGTTTTATGTGTATTGGGCCTGTTGAAAAAGTTCCTTAAGACTTAAGACCTCCTGCTTTATAACCTAGTATTTTTAATAGGCTGGGAAATAAGAAATCCTCTTACTCTAATTTTTGTTCGGTGTTTACATGTTTCTAATAATATATCCTACCATAACGTAGTCATATGAGTAGTATAAAATAAAGGTGTAATTTATGTGGACAAGCAGTTCTATGTGGTCTTATCGCAAACGAACGATGGAAATGGTCATGTTGTTACAGCAAGTTCACTGTGTGATAAAACTTGTTGCGTGATTTCCGTTCAAAACAACACAAAGTATTTCTGAGTGCGCAGTTTTGAAGAGAGACGCGATGGAAATCTGTCGTTATGGTGGCAACATACCGAATATTGCATTTTCTGGTCCGGAGATAATGTAGATTTGCTTCAAATTCACATAACGTGGCGGCAGTAGTACGTGATATTACCATTAAATGTTATAGTAAACTAGTTTCTAAACATTTACTGTCAATGGCCCTGCAATGTATTAGAAGTTATTTTTATAAAAATAAAATAAAATTACAGAATTTATCTGAAGTAACACTAGTTACAGTTTGCCATATTTTATTTACCGTGGACGTTTATTGTATTTAGTAAATGTGAAATACTTACTAAACATTGTAGATTTAGACGTATTACATAATCCGCACGTAATATATCACCAAGAAACAATTACTTTATTAATTCTGAATAGAATCTGTGGTTTTTTATTCCTGTTAGGACAAAGAATTTCTTCACTTCTTGCTTGAACAGTGATGAGGATATATTAAAATAGCTGGTAACCAATCCACTTGAACATTATCCATGATTTACTGTCTGTTATTTTAAGAACTGCAGCTTTGAAATTAATATAAGTGAGATATATAACGTAAGGTCTGACTTTCCTTTGAGATATTTAGCAGTGATACAAGACACGTACGCAGAAGCTTAATTTATGGTATCCAAGGGTTGATCTTTTAGTAAGTAAAAGAGGTTTGAAACTTTCTTTGCATAAAGACTGAATGCGAATGGCTTACTTGTTAACACTCTGCAAATCGTAGAGTCATTGTACACATCGATACTGAGATATCTTCTTATAATAGAAGAAAATTCGTTCGTGACAAGCCTAGTAAACTTCCTAAATAATAAGTTTAATACTCATAAAACTTAACAATCTAAACTTATTTAGTACATTTTTTACATGCTACGCCCTTTTCAGTTGTGGTATTTAATTTTATTGTATATCTAAAGTTTAATGGCACTGGTGTGGTGCAACGGAATTCAAATTTTGATTTGATATTCATTGCCTACATTGACTACGAAAAAATCATCAATGCCCTCTATGGGCCCGGTATACATATCTCAATCAAACTTTTTCGTATTCATTGTAGGCTATGAAGGTACAATTAAAATTTAATTTCATAAAATGAAATTCTGATAAAAGAATGACAATTGAGGAATGTGCATTTTTCGAAAATGTACCAAACATAAACAGATATCTAAACTATTTAACTAAATTTAGAAATGTTAATTAAGAACTCAAAATAATTGTTTTTGTTGTTTGAAAGTCGTGAAATTTTTTTATTTTTTTTTATTTTTAATGCCAAATGCCTGTACTTCAATTTTAACTTTTGAGATTAGATTTAAAGTAAAAATAGTCAGAGTCATAACACAGTAGGCGAAGCAATTATCGTATATCAAAGAAACTGCCACATACTACATCTCTGAGTGACTTCAATAAACACTTAAGTTGATATGTAATTTTGAATTGAAATAACCTTTTGAAATTTTTACGATTTAAGGTTTTAAGTTAAAATTTTTATATGTAAGCTATTCACAGCAAAGTGGGCACTTTTTGAAGCCCTTTCACTTGGGATAATAGTCAATAAATATAATTTATTGTAGTCTTAGACGTTAACGTTCGAGTCCGGTGAAATATATACATTATGTTTATTACTAAAATGGCTGTATTGATTTTGAAATGTGATGTAAGGATAAAAAATGTTTCATTGAAGAAAACTAGCAAGGGCCTCTAAAGTGTCCATTTTAATGTGAGCGGACTATACGCTAAAACATAATGGACGTTATTTTACTTTTATTGTATTTTAGTCACGTTATCATAAGTTTTGATTTACAAAAACACAAAACATAAAAACATATAAACAACCTTCTTGTTTTTGAACAGCCGTGACGCAGCTTCCTAGCGTAAGAGCGGCTGAGTGAAAGGATAACGTTTTACTGTTTTAAATGTTAAATAACTATAGAGCGTGTATCAGTCAACTTTCACGATATCGCTATTTCAAAAATAAAAACTCTTTGTCCATTTTTTGCCCAGGCCAAATTTCTATAAAACGATTTTTTTGTAAAATTTTTTATACCCTGAAAATTGCTGGTAAATAACGATATAAAGACTCAAAAACACACAAAAAATACACACTCTTATCAATTTACTCCTACTTGCTCTTGTGTATAATATATTCGCGGTTTTTTCATATTTTTTGAATCAAACCTATTAAAAAATTCCCTATGTACGACATGTTGGGTTGTTTCCTAAATACGCCATATATCACAAGCGTTTTATACTTGTGTAAACATAAAACTACCTTACTTTTGGTTAAATTGAACTTTAACTAATCTTTCATTTAAAAATTCTAAAATTTCATCTATAAATAACAATAATTAAAACATGGAGAAAATGGGTGTGTTGGTAATGCCTAGTAGGAAAATGTTTTTATGCAAATATTATTACCTTGAGTGCGCACGTTTGTGGTACGATGTCCCTCTGGTGTAATTCTCTAAGCTTTTTTTTTTGTATGAGGTGGAGTAATATTCTGAAAGTAAAACTTTAGCAGGTTTTCAGAAATGTTGGAAGTATCCGTGAATGTACTATAGAATGACACTTGTCTTCAAATGGCACAAAGTGCTTTTTTTTTTGTTTGGAAGCGATGTTGCGAAAGAGTAACTGAGAGACGCCTAAAATCATTTAACATGTAAACCTTCATCCTATCATTGGTCTGGTCTATCGCAATAGGCAGGGCCATTAAGAAACTGATTATTTGGGAAGAGGTTCGGTAAGATGTTATTTACATACGAACCAACGACAGACATGTCTAAACAATTGTTCCAAAATACTTTCTTCAATACAGTCATTTATCTCTTCGACTATGTGAGTGTTTACGTTTATATTTATACACACGTTTACAAACACCTACTTTGATGGTTCCTAATTTTAATAACCAATACTCAGTAAATAATTCGATTTTATTTAGTTAGGGTTATCTCAAATAGCAAGATATTCTTATAACGTGGGTGAATAAAAATGGCTAATTAAAATACCTGCAGGTGAAAAAACCAGTAAAGCTGATTGCGGGAGCACTTCTCTCAAAATAAAAGTACGTGGTAGCAAGTTTTGATTATAAATAATAATCCTTACAGAAAAACCAAAACCGCTTTTATTCCGCTTAATTTTTTTAATTTACCAGAATATATTACGACTTAAAAATATTTACAATATAAAAAAGTCTTGCAAAAACCTATTTAATAAATTTAATTGCTTAATGGACGACAGTCGGCGTTGTAGAATTATCTGTTTTTACGCACTTAATAAAAAGTTGCGTGTGGAAAAAAGTCAATATATCATGTTATCTTCAGAAACTGCTGTTAATTATAAGTTATGGGCGTGTTGTCAGCATTTAGTAGAGAAATGTACAAAGAAAAATGTTTGATTGCCGCGAAGGTATTTCGTCATTACGCCATGCATAGAATTTTTTGTAGGCTGCCTGAAACTAGAAACTTACAGATAATTTCCTATCATATGTTACAATGTTTATTTCGCAGGGCAGAATGGGTAAGAAAATACCAAGCTCCTTTTCTAGTGAATGCTCATATGGACGGATGAACTTGTTGTTCGCCGAGGTCTGTGCGTCTGTAGACGTATTGGTTATCGCATCTCAGAAGTACTTTTGAACATTTTGTAAAGTTCAAATTCTTCGCCCTCCCTTTCTTCCCGTATGCCTTTAGGTTATTTTCATTCTTTCATCCTTTGTGCTTCATCCGTAGATACATTGCTGCTCCATTCATCAGAAACTACTACGGAAGACAAGAGAGAAAAAAAAAAGAGTAGGGATGTCGGGTGCTAGTACAATGGCTTCGTTGCTGCTTCCTTGCCCAAAACATATAACCTATCCTCAAGAAACCTTCTCTTATTATAGCTCTGTTCAGTGCTCGCATCCTTCGCTAGCAGGCGAGTGCTCGTTCCCGAGTCTTGGCATGTGTCTACATGATGACCGAGTTTACGACGCGGCTAAATGCCCGGCCTGTATATATAGCGCGAGCCGCGAACAAACTGAAGGAATAAGTATCGTACTGCCATGACCTTCAGAAGGGCAGGAGGATGCCGCTTGCAACGGAAGTTGGGTCGACCTCACTACGCTCTGGCTTCTCCTAAGCGACAGGATGCGTGAGTTGCTTTGAAATGTGAGTTTTTAAGTAATCAGTGGATCCGACGTGTAATCAAGGAATAGATTTTTTTTACAAGACTTGTTTAAACGAAAATTTGAAATCATCTTATTAAATTTTTTTTTCAATTTAAAATATTTTGCAACTTAGGGGCAAACCTTCGATGAGATAACATTTTCTTTCCCTTGACATTGACATGTACATTACCAAATAGCAGTTTTCAGAAATTTATGATACCGTAAAAAATTTCCACCTGCAGTGGAATAATTGTTCGTATTATTTATGTTCGTATAAAACTGTACAATTTTCGCAAATATTATAATTTAACAGCACAAAATTTGATTGACACCTCTACGCAATCAAATATCATAGTTTCCGTGCGAATTACAATGGTTGTGCAGTTTCAAACTTAGTAAAGATATGCATTATTTGCATCCGTTAGTCATTAAGTGCATTAGAGTTTTACCAATGCAGCTTTCTCGCTTGTCCTTGCTTAAGTAATAAATTGTGCTTGGTCACTTGGAAGTTAAAATTAATTCCTAAAATAACACGTGTTTGAAATTGATTTTAGATTGATTGCTATAGTTAAATCATTCGTCATTTAATTTAAAATTTTACTGATAACAGAATAAAATATGAAATCGGCCTTCATTTCGCTCTTTTTCTCCACCTTATCCAGTAAGTATATTATTAATATTTATTAACATTTATGATCACTCTTGGCTCGCTTACTGTACACAAACACGAAAGAGATTTGAGAGTTGTATACATGATTAAAAATGTCCATAAATTTTTTATAGCTCTATTTCCAGACATTCTTGTTAATAATACTACATTAAATAATTAATTGATTTATCACTATCGCATTGTTAGCCTACTTTCCTTTTAAAATATATGCTTTCATTATCAAATTGTGAGTGTGACTCGGACTGTCCTCACCAAAAACGTTGTATAAAATTCCCTAATTTAATTTCTTACATTCACTTAAAAACATATGTGCGCGCGCCCTTTCATACACGCAGCATTTCTGGCTAAAAAACATTTGTTAAAATTTTATACGGGTTTTATAGGTGCGATATAATTATTTTTTCTAATCACTTACGAAATAAATTTCATATTAGTAAAATTTTGTTTTTATACCTGACAATAATTTACATAATATGCGTAACCGTCAAATGTGAACACTTGAACGAGGCGGAAGATGTTTTCCATTCTTTACTCTTAGTATTTGAACTAATGGCCTCAAGTGTAAATAATGATAAATATGTAAATATATATATACATTTCATGCGTAACCTTCCTAATCATTAAAATAATATGTTTATTAATGTCAGTATCGTGGGCTTATGAACTGAAATGTAGTCATGTTGGATTGCGTGTGCGAATCTGCCTTTCCTGTTAATTACAAAATTTGGTTAACTTGCAAAATTAAAATGAAGAATATATTTAGAGCTCGAAACGGACTTCCAAAAAATTTATAATAAGATGTTATAACAACTTTTTAATAATTTTTATCTTTTCAATCGAATATAACTTCAAAATAAGATGTAACTATTTTCCTTAAACTAATTTAAAATAAATTTTTGATGGCATTTTATTCAAATGTCTTTAGCATTAAAAATTATTACGTTCAATGACTTACATCAATTACCTGCCAAACTAAGGGAACTGTCCATTTTGATTTCTATTTTTCTTTATTATTTTTGAACACATGTCCAACTTTTCTTTTCGCCTAGTCAAATTTACCTGGGGTTACAGAAGTTTGTGTTTATGTTCTCTTACTCAAGTAAGATAATCCGGATGTTACTTTACTGAGAAGTAATGCTAAGTTTGGTGATAAAACGCACGCAAAGCCACTTTATGATTGCAGAATGATGAGAAGGGGGGAGGGTTAATTGGATCGGGTCGCATAAAATGCTCGAGTAAAAATTCTCTCATCCAAATTAAACAAGTAGGTATCCAACCCACTACCTTCCGAAAGCAAAACAGAAATTGTACTGCATCGCATGAGTAATTAACCTCGTTGATGGTGGCAGTAATTTTCCGCAGGAAAAGTAACACATTCTACACAAACTTCAAATTGATTGTAACGTACATATGAAAAATCAGCAATATACGTTAGCCACTACCTATGTTAAGTCAATTTCTTTGTTTAACTCAAATATAAACTTTATCCTAAAAATGTTTTGTTTCTCTTTTAAATCCAAACGTTCTTGCAGAGATATGTTGGTACATAATTTTTTTTGTTGGGATTTCGATTATATTTATATAACAATCAGAATTAAAACTGAAATAAAATTATTTTTTCCCTCTCTGTGGTAAATAATTTATGTCAATTTGTAGAATTCATGTCAAACGTTTATTTTATTTTACATAATGGAAAAAGTTACGTTTTCATTCTCAATCGTATTTATAAAAAAAATATATTTCAATGATATCAGTATTTAAGATTATTTATATTTGAGTTGAATCGTTTGCATGCTTTGTTTTGCTGTGATATATTTATATATTTGGATAAAACCGAAATATAGGTTTTTTTTATGACCTATTATTGATAAGTTTAGATGAAAATAGTTCCAAAATAAGACAGATATTTTCTAAACTTTTACTGACGTGTAGGCCCAGAAATGGGACACCTGTCCTTAATTTGGCCCAGTGCATTCTGGATAAATAAAAATTCATTCTGCATGCCAAAAACTAATTATTCTTGATAACCTATGTTAAATCACGTTTTCAATATTGTAATTAATTTAATATTCGTTTGGTTTGAATTGTTTCATCCCAAAATCGCTGTCCGTTATATTATAAGGCTTTCATAATACGGGAGAAGTAGTTATGGCCTACCTTGTTTTTTTAAGAAAAAACCCCAGAAAAATTACCTTTGTAACACTTTTTTAATGATCTTAACTTTATAACAAACAATATACATACATGCAAACCTCTGCATCCGACCATTAGTTTACTTCTCAGGACACAGAGTTCAGGCTCATTTATTAACGGAATGTAGACATTTATGTTTACAGAGGCTCGGCACTTTAATAGCAGGTAAGATAATACATTAACCAGCGACCCACTTTGTTTTAAAAAAATAATATTGCCGTTCGAAAAGTAATTGCAATGATTAAATTAGTATCTGGTCGTATGAACGGGTGTTAAAAATAAAAATGTGTTGTTCAACTTATTTTATTGTTTAAAATAATTTTTAATATAACAGTTTTTCTATCCGGATTTTTATTTCTGCCATGACTTAAGAATAATCTTTAACACGTCAGCTACAAAAAATATTATTTTGTTAAGAAATTAATTACTTCCAGCTATGTGGTAAAATGTTTTCCGAATTACGAGAGCTGCCAGAAATGGTAGGTCGAAAACCTTGATATAAAATTTGCCAAATTTAATGCAGAGCAAGTGATTCAATTCAAGCATTCACCCATTAATCGTAGACACACGAGTTGAAAGTGATATACAGTTGTGTGAGTAGTAGTTATACATACTTAGAAATAAGACAACATATTTAGTTTTCTTTGATTTCCGTAAATTAAATATTTGCGTTACTAAAATAAATACATAATAATCCTTTGACAGTATTCAAAATATTATTTTATCAAATTAACGTCAGTAGTTTATAATATGTGAGTTCTGAAACAATTCTTTACACAATTTAATTTTATTTAAAAAAAATGGTCCTCAATAAAAAAACACAACATTTCTCGTTCAGTTACTTTACACGATCGATTCTTTCACTCGTTCAGTTCCTTTAACCGAACTCTTAATTTTTTTTTTTAAATAATCATACTTTTTAAAATAAAATTTGAGTATTAAAAAGTGTAAATATTAGGTCCAGAATTCACGTAATACATGCAAAACATCATACCCAATTCCCAGTTAAGTAAACTTAGGATAAGTCAATGTCATGCATTGATTTTTCTTTATTAGATTCTCTAAATCTCTCGCAAATGAGATACTAAACGTTGTTATTTATGACTTTCAAATCCTTTTAATTTTCAATAATATTTGTGTAACTAACAGGTAAAATTATTTCTTATTGATCGTCTAGAACACATCATATTTTCTTACCATGAATACGAATAATAATCTGAAAGTTTGATGAAATATATTTTATTGACATCGGGTTAAATAAATTTCATAAACTCAGTAGAGTTGTTCAGCTTTCGCATCATTAGATAAATCTGTATGTATATGTAATCATTTTTATTTTAAAAATCTATGTAAAATTAATAACGAAATTTATGTTTATATTCGCTTATTATTATAAGTGCATACGTTGAATGATTCTATATTATATTACATTAATACCCGTTGATTGTACAAGAAATTAGTGGTATAACATATGTGAACCAATTATCTTCTGGGAAATATCGAAGATGGCTGCTCTTTCAGCAGTAAAAATTTCGGCGTGAGCTCAACTTTTCGGCGTGATTTGCCCGGAAAATGACGGTCTCTGATTGGCTGTTATAGTTTTCCGCTCTGCCTGTTTGTCGTAATCCGTGTGCACTTTAACAAGGTATTATCAGGAAAATTTCTCGCCAGAACTACGCCATTAAAAGACGAGTAGGACACGCAGAATTTCTTGAACGTACCGCTGTCTCATCAGAACTCCCCTCATGACCACCAGTGGACATCGAGTATCGTAGATGATTGCTCCCATCTCCATTTCGCCACTAACCAGGTCTCTCAGCGTGCCACTCAATAATAGAGTCCAGATATGAGCCCTGTCCATAATCCTTCTATACTAGAGTACAGTTTTCAAATAATGCCCATATAAAACCTGCTAGATTCGTAATTAAAGACGATGCATCGTCCAAGTCACTCAATGACGGTAAACTGCGAACGGAATCTCCAATTTCAGGGCGTGAATGGAAGACAGTAAAAAGAGCATTGAGAACGCAAATTTCATTCTGCAAATCGCATCTCACTAATGCGAATTGAAACTGGAATCTTTAGTGAAACAGCTGCACATCTCTAGATGGTGAGAATAGACACAATTGTTTAATTTTTGCAATATGGTTGATTATGCTAAAAATTCATCTGGACACACACTATTGCCACAATAAGGAATTTAAACAAACCAGCGTTGGATATTGCGGACAAATAATAAATATGCATATAATTCCAAGAAGGAATCTCGTCATATATCACGAGAAAATCCACACAACAAATGTGTAGCCTAACACTCGTACAATTCCAAGCAGAAATATAGTCATATTTCGCAATAAAATTGACACAACACAACCAGATTGAGTATTAAAAAAACAACGAAGATGGTATATGAAGAAAATTGCAAAAATATGGTCGAAACAACGAAGAAACATGCGGACACAATCACTGGAACTAACGCATGCAAGGACACACAGTGACAACAATACAGATGAATGCCGCAACATTACATGGACAAAAACAGGTTTAACGTCCCGAGAACTGCGGTTATTTACCGTCTACACACGCATACACACAATCTGAGTAACACATACTGACTTAAAAAGTGTTACGATGGCGTACGTCCATAGTAACAGTTCAAAAATTCACGATTGGTAAAATTCGCGCCTGTCGGATAATAAAACATCTCCTTTTTCTGGTGCTCATTCCGGATTGTGCAGAGTCTTTACGGCGTATGTGTATACCCATGTTCCCATTTATCCCATCATCCTCACACAATTCGGTCGTAATAGTCGAGGTGGCGGGCAATAGGATGGCACGACAACTCTATTCCCAAAATACAAAGATTTTCCCGCTCTCAGTATCCATGAACTGTTTATACTTGTAATGAATTATTCATTCTCATTCACTCCACATGCTTAATCAAACAGCAATTCACCTTCTCCGGTGGGAATTACAAGCTTTTGATCACAGACAAATTTATATCAATTTTTCATACTACCCGTGATTTTTACCGTTATCAACTGTCCTTCTTGGGGACAAACTTTTTAGGGGCGACTTTTTATTATGACAATTAGTGTATTTATCATAATAAGAGTGTATTTACTTACTACGACTTTTATTTCACAGTTGCCTGTTATTTGCGAGGTTGCCTTGAAGAACAGCCAGAAACACTCCAAGCCGAACTGTTGGACTACGTGGTATTAAAAGCAAAATTTTAAAAAAACCTTAACCCGAACAATTTGGTATACAGACTGAGTATTCTACTTTAGATAATAACCATGCTTATGCCATGTTCGAGTGAATGAACAAACAGTCAAACCACGCCTTACATGTGGGCCGAAAAAAATGTTATAGTGCTATCACACAAAATGCCAAGATTTTGAGTTGTAAACAGGTCGTTTTTTTTTTGCACGAATACCTTTGAATTTGTAGGGACGAAAAAAAATATATTGTAACTGCTGTGAAAGCGGAGTTTGTCAATTGCGTGGCAAATGTGGGCTCAGTGAAAGGCTAATGGGTGTGATTTTTAAATTTTTTAATGACAAAGTGTGAATGTGTTATTCATTTTTTATATTTTATTTGCCTTTGATATTTAGCGGAGTCGGCTTTAATGCATTTTAATTTATTGCCTGTTCTTCATGGCCCATTTTTTTTTCTGTTTCCTACTAATTCGGCGGAGGGTTGTAATAATACCTAAAAGTGCTTATTTAAATATGAATTTTTAAATAAAAGAGCTGGGCATCGGTAAATGAATTCGTGAACCGATAGGGGAGAGGTGACATCGTAGTCGATATTTCGCGGATGAATGTTATGTGATTCGCAATCCGGGCTTGGTGGGTTCAATCTTATATCATTCCAGTAGGGGTGGTTTTCTGAAGATATTTTCCACCCGCTTCTAAGAAACTTATTGGTACCATTTTCCAACGTGTTCCTTCTCCATTCGTAACACATGAAAAATACCTCGGTCTTTATTATCTGGCTCGGGGTTCGCGTGCATTCTAAACATTCAATAAACATAAAAAATTAATATGCTTATTTTAAGGGCCGTATTTGGCCTGTAGCCTAATTCCACGTCACTGAGTTCTCAGCCGTGCATTGAAAAGAGAGAGCTCTTTGAAGGAATTCGCCGAAACCATATACTACAGATGAAGTAGACCGCTTATTCGTCTTATGCGCATGTATACAACATTTACCTATCCCAAAGGAACACAACTGTCAAAGTCACATGGTCAACAGTGACGAAAGCGTTTGCTTATATCTTAAATTTTAAATGACAAGCACTTTTATAAGAGTAAAATTATTTTACCAGTTTGAATTTCATCAAACATGCATTACAAATTGGTTAGAGTAAGTGTACACACATATCAAAGCATTTGTTTACAAAAGAGTTTTCTATCCTAAAATCCAAACCATGCCATTTTCGCTGGGCGTGTTGGCAGAAAAGCAGTTGAGTGATGGGACACGAAGATTGGTTGTGCGCAGCAAGCGAGATCGGTCTACTTCATATTTAGTCAATGGCCAAAACGGAACAGTATCAATCATCAAAGGAGTGCCGGCGGTAATCTTGAATGCCTGAGTCACGTTAAAGGGCTGGTATACCTGTCTTACTACGTTGCATGCTCTCGGTACATACTTAAGGTAGAAGATAGGCTTGAAACAATGTAGCTCTGTACCCGACTATACAACACGTAAAACACATTGAAGAGTAGTCCACGCACCACAAAATGTCATAAAAGTGTAATGCATGTTGCATATTGCATGTTGCATATTGTATAAATATAAAAAATGTCCCATTATTTACTCATTTGAGTGTTAAAATAAATTTAAAATATAACATAATCAAAATTTAATCGTGATTCCATTTTGGATGTTTCAGAAAGCATATTAAAAATATCTTAATCAAGAAAGACTATCATAATAATCACTCAAGTTGTATGTAATAAAATATCAGTTATCATTGACGAGATGGTCGTTTTTCAAGAATCTGTATAAATAACTTCAAAAATACCATCCTTTCCTGACTGTTCCATGCACCCTATTTTCAGAAGTCTTGCTTGCTTTAGGCAACTTACATGACTATAGACTTCCCTGCTGGACTTTTCTTCAATTTAATGGAAGGAAAGTAAAATGTAATTTATCTTATGACAGCAAAAATTTCAGCAAATCAATCGCTTTATGTATCTACTCAACGATGTGATGTGTTAAAATAATTTCGATAATAACTTCCTCTTCTTGATACCGAATGATATATCCACAGCTAAATTGGCCAGTTGCTTTAGAAGGACAGTTACATAAATTCCTGTTTATGCAGGAAGCAATGTTAGTATCATGTTTACCATTAGCGATGCTTCATTTATCTGCTGAGAACCACGAGTACATCATGATTATTTCAAAACAAGAGTTCAAACAGCTCACAGCCAGCACACGCATACATGCCATATTTTAGTTGGTGACAGTTCAGAAGTAGCAGTATTGATGCTACAATAAAAAGAATGAAAGATGGCTTCAGTTTAATTAAGTACAGCCGAGCATGTCAATATGATTAAGAGCATATTAGATGATAAAAACATAAAAATAACATTCAGGTTATCGAGAACTTAAATTTATCCCGACTCTCCTGGAAGCCAGCTCATAAATTTCGTCTTCGCTGCAGAAAACTGAGACGCTTCACCAACATGATCCACAAAGCGAGACATCTTAGTGGAAGACCAAGATTCTCTCAGTTCTTTGCTTGTCAGGTATAAAATTTAAACATTTTATTGAATAGTGAAAATTGTCCCTATGTGAACATGGGCACAAGGTTTTAATACGGATGCTACAGTACTTGATTTATTGACTAATACACACAATCTTGATATTAATGAACTTTGTCTCTAATATTAAAATAATAAGATCAGTAGTAAACCACTCTTGTTATTCTAAATGAGTAAACCGAATGATCTTTTTAATTCAAACCAAAACGACTGCAGATTCGAAATTACGACACTCGGAAATATTCCCACAACGCTTTCTGCCTGGTGCTACATGAATTTCTTGGATGATAAAAATACCGAAACCAAGTTTGGAAGATAGTGTTGATAACATTACACAGGATATATGTGTGGTGATCCATATGCGATATCTGTTCGGCTGTGTTCGGCCACAGCATCGACATGAACTGTAATGTGAAAGACTTACTGCGACAAAGAAGATTTGTATTTCTATAAGTAGTTGTGACATACAAAAAGATATGGCGAGAAATGATCGCAGTCATTGTCTATTGTGCCCAAGGAAATTTTTGAGAGGAAAAAGCAAGAAAGCCAATGGAAATGACCACTACAGCTTGGACTTGGTTGAAGTAAAAATACTGATTCATTAAAATATAAATATATTTGGCGATCTAGAGATGCAGCGCCAATGAAATCATATAATGAGGCAATGCTAAAGCATAAAATAAAGCAGATTATTTATACAGACTCCCAATATGTTTGTCTCGCTTTTAGTATGCACATCAAATTAGATGGGGAGTAGCAATGGAACTTCTGTGACAAGACACAATGTGAAAGATCTTGTACTCGGTAAAAGTTATGGCTGTACAGAAAGTTGGTTCTAGATAGATATGGCCCAGATATGGCCTTCGACCCAGAACTTTGTTGACTGACAGTCTACTTCTAGTTATTCTTCCATTACAAAAATTGTAGCATTTCACATTTTAATTTGGTCACGTGTCAAAATAGTTTAGCAGGCAAGAGCATATGTCTACCAACACGAAGTCTGGCAGTTCGAGGTTCCTTCCCTCCTCAGGAATTTTAAAGTTACATTAAAATGAATGTGTCAATGGAGGCAAATGTCTCATGTATGGCAAATATAAATTCTTCCTTATATTTAAAGAAGAAAAAATTCTTATAGACACTAGCACTGCCTCTCAGTGGACATCGTAAACCGAGGTGGCAGCCACAAGTGGTGCACTCTAGTAGGATATATCAGAAACAAATATGGCGGACACCAGGGGCGCACTAGGGGGGNNGGGGGGGGGGGGTCTGAATACAGGATAGTGACCTACAGTAGATGGTAGCAATAAATGACAAATAAAATTCACAAGATAGCTACTGGAAACAAGGTGGCGGACAAAGGTCTAGGTCATTCATATTCAAGGGCAAGGGCAAGCTCAAGGTAGCGACCATATATGCGACGTCATCCAAAATGGCGGATGGCATGTCAGCCAGCATCCATTGCGATGGAATCGGTTGTAGGCGTACTGCAAAGGTTACTTCTAATAAACGTTAGGAAAATCAATGTTAAATGTTTGGCAAAGGGAAAGGGAAAATTTTCGTTTGTAAGTAAGCGCTAGTGTCGCATGTGTACCATATTTTCTCTATTTTCTACGTTAGTAGACAGGTTACTTGCAATAATCATAAATATAATCTAAAATAACTTTGTGACTAAGTAAAATTTTTCTCTTCTATAATTCAGTTAGCTTTAAATTTTAATTGAAAATTACCTTTTTGATAGTATTGTTAAAACTTATTATTAGGGATTACTTTCTTACATATTAGTAACTTATTGCTTAGTACCTCCTGCACAAGTATCCCAATATAATCAGCTATTAAGTAATATTTTCAATTGGCATATGATGAAACATCATTATGTAAAATTTATTTTATACGTCGTAAAACTAAGTTACATACAATTTCAAAAGTCTAAGCTCACTAGGGGTTTGCACGTTCGCAGAAATGTTAGCCCATTACCTTAATGATAGATTTATGTACTCTTAATTTTACAAAAAAAAATTTAAGCACTCTGTGTGTAAAACTTTCTTAAATATAAAATATTTCGTACATTTTAAAACATAACATTATCTTTTCTAAGCAGAGACATTTCGCTCGTTTGTAGGTTGCATGCCACATTTATGCGAATGATTGTTCAGTAGAAATCCAGTGGAGTGGTAGTGAAAGTTGGGGTAGTTTGCATGCCATTCGTCGATCTCTATGATCCCAAAAAAAGTTCAACACTAATAATTATATTAACTCACTGTGATTATACATTGACGAAATATGTATTTAATATTAGCACTGGCAACTAGAGGATCATTTAGTGCAACATCTTAATCCAGTGATACGGTTTTTCTGAACTGTTGGAGTAATAACAGGACAATAATACCGTGAAGCGCACTTATTTTCAATTAACCCACGAACTCCACAGTCAGTGTATTGCCGCTAGCAGCGGGATTTCAAGGGATCGAGTCAAGGAATCAGTTTTCATTAATTAAATATCTGGTTCACGTGTTATCTTACACTGTACTGGGCAACCTTTCAAGTACCCCATCTCTTTAGATAAACGTTCGCTGTTCGCAGTATGCGTTCTGTCAGAGTTAATTAGATAAATATTAAAGAATTCAGTAATGTGCACCCGAGTAAGAAGGTCGCATTGAAACACTGTTCTTCGAGGTAGGTTTGAATATCTTTACAACGAAACCATATGAAAGCATATTGTTGAGTTACCATGTGAGTAAAATTTTTTTCGTTACTGCGCAAGATATGAAGTACTTTGATACCAGAGCCTTCTGCGAAATTGGCCCAAGAAAACAATTCACAAATACAAAACAAAAAAGTTACATATCATAACTCTTTTGTTCATGCTCAGTAAGGCTAAACGACAAAGAATGTAATACAAAATAACTTTTTCCTTAAAAAGTGCACAGCATGGTAACGCGATAACGAAAATTACTGATTATACTTGAATTCAGTAAATCTAAGTTTAACAGTTGGCCTCTCTGTGTGTTGGCAGACAATATATTCCGGAATCTGCGTGCGGTCTAGAGAAGTGGCACGAATAACTATTTTTTTTTTCGCCTAAGTTCATCTGCTTGTTACTTCGCTATGAAATTTGTAACACACGCTCCAGGTTCGAATATTAAGTAGACCAATGCTGATCACGTAGTTTTTAAATGTAATTTTATGATAATATAAGCTTTCCTTTGATTAGTAACATGGCATAGATCTCGGGGGGAAAAAATATATCCATAAAAATCATTGCCTATTTCTATAGTGTCTAGTGTAAGGTCTACGGAAATAATTTTGCTAGGCCTACATGTCTGGCAAAGAAAAAAAATTAGTTTGATTTAATTAATGGTAGGGGTACGAAACGAACTGACAAACGTATCACTACAAATAATGGATGGGATTAAAGCGCATTAGCCGAGTATAAAGAAATGGCAAAATATGAGAGGTCTCTTAATTTCTAAAAAAACATATCCGAATGTGGCGTAAAGTGGACACTGTAATAGTGTTGTTATTATTGAGCTTGCATTGCGGCCAAGCAGTTTTTAAATTTGAAGGCGTACTTACGATGATTTATGAGCGACTGAACGCTGCGTAGTTAAAAAAAAACATGAATTACTTTTTATAATCTACAAAGTATTTGGCAAAAAAGAAGTGCTCCTCGTCTGAAAAAACAACATCCACTTAACGAATACATGTATAATGCCATTGCAGGAATTGACTTAAAACCATATTCATTTTTCTCTTCAGTCACTACTCTTTTACTCTTTCCACTCAGTTCTGAAATTCTGTACAGCACAAACAACTTCAGTCGTTAGCGTTTTAAAAACTTAATTTTTTTTTTCTTTATTCGTCGGGAACTGTTTATGAACAGTAGACCACGCCTCTTAGACGGTGTTGCCCTAAATTTAAAAAAAAAGTGTACTGAATATATATGTTAGTGGTTAAATAATTCCCGGAAAATTCTATATTACATTTTACTCTACAAGTATCTTTACTATACAAACCTTTTATTTAAGTTTCCCGCTTATATTAGTTTTACAGCTTAGTGTACCCTATTCTTAACGCTTAAAATGATGAACGCTGCATCTCACAAAGAACCTCTGGACAGACTGAGAATTGGTTGCGGCGTATCTGCAAAGACACTACAACCAAAATTGTAATTTAAAACGTGATGATCCTTTTTGTAGTTTGCAGAAAACTCTTCCCGCAACAAAAAAACTGCAATATTATGATCAATAAAAAAACTCTGAAATAAATTTTTGATGTACAATTACACAATATACAAACTTTCCAAACAAAATAATTAACCATAGCATCCTATTCTCTAGTAAATCGTGAATAAATGTCAGCTATAAAACTGCATGGATTAGAGAAAATATATAAAAATTCATGGCATGGCAAACACAAAGTAATCGAAAGCGTTTAGTTTACAATATCAGTTATTAATTCAACATACTTTTATATTTAATTCTGTGTGCCGTCAATTGCATCGTCCTAAGTATGTGTGTGTTACCATTTTTTCATAAGTGTACAACACTTCTTTTTGTACCATATTTTGTTTATTATTTGAAAAATAAACAATATATGGTACATTAAAGAAGTGTTGTATGGAATTACATTTTATTTTATATGCTCACAATAAAAAACCTATTTCAGTAAATTTCGTACAGCTGGCGGCAGGGTAAATTTACATTTTCATAATTATTTATCCAATTAAGGGATACAAGTTTTTATTAAAATAGCTCCATTTGCAAAGACATATATTTCAAATTTAATATAAAAGGCACTTTTAGGACATCTAGAATACATCTCACTAAATATAAATCTCTATCGTTCATGAAGGGGTGTCACATGTTTAACAACAGTTAATTACCTACAGCTAGCGCGTAGCGTAGATATATCGAATCCACGAAATTAGCTAACATTGCTCACGAAAAGAAACACAATTTTTTTTAACCGCAGAAATATTTTACTTTTTTCGTCGAATATTAATTTTAACGAAAATTTTAATGTCTTATATAGTTTCAGAATGTTCCTCGCTATCAGCAAAATTAAATCACATTTATTTTCAAATTGGGCGTTCATTTATTGAGGGCTGAAATGTCCACGGAATACAGAAGTAGTTAAACAGATCAATGGACACTTTTTGCTTCTGACATTTTTTAAAATTTTTAACGAAATTTTTAAAATAATTTTGGAATGTGGAAGTTAACACATTAATATTGAATTGAACGTTAGTGGGAATATCAGAAAGCATTAATATTTTTTTTTCCAAATCTGCGCTCCTCTTTTCAGAAGTTGTTGACTTCTTCAAAATATCATCTTCTGAAAAGACGATAAAAATACGGGGGATAAGTTGCGAGTTGTGACACATCAATATTTTTAAAACGTATTTCCTGTAAAATAATTATTATTGACATGTCTTCGCTTTAAATTTTTTGCTATGATGTAGAACGTTTCTCTGTGCAAGAAAGTATAAAATTAATAGCCAATTTCATATATAGGTAGGTAGGTAGCCGGGCTTAACGTCTCGTCGCCAGCGAGGTCATTCGAGACGGAGCATGTTGCTTTGGGAAGGGGGACTGGGGGAGGAATAAAGCCGTGGCCTTCGTTAAGGAACCATCCCACTATTCGCCTAGAGTGATTTCGGGAAACCGTGGAAAACGAAAATCAGGACGGCCGTGCCGGGATTCGAACCCGTGTCCTCCCGATTGCGAGTTCAAAATTTATCCACTAAGCCATCTCATTCGAGAATTTCGAATACGAAGTTGAATTTCATATACTCGTGTTATTAGATATATGTCTCCAATGTTTCGTATCAACCGGTTTAATTTTAAACACGTGTTTGGAAATGTACGTAGACGCACAGAGAAACCCGATTAATATTTTTTTTCAAAAGAGTTCGCTTTTAAGCAGACAGCAATTGAAAAAAAAAACCGTTTATTTGTGTGCGAATCTTTGTTTTTGGCTCGAATCGAGACACGTACTTGACCACGTCAAATTTTCAAATTCTAACTTTATTTTTTTAAATAATATTCACGCGCTTCAATGGTGTTTACAAGATAAAACAGTAAGACGTCCACTGTTTTTGGCATCGGCCATTTATAAGCACGCTTAATGCAATGGGAAAACGTTACGAATTAAAGGGCGAAATAAAATATAGCTATCATCAAAAAGAACTTTGTACTGTTCCCCTTTCGCTTGAGGAAAGCCAAAAAAAATATATATTAAACCATTTCACTATTATATTTTTCGATTCATTTGATATATTTAAATAAAGTAATTGTGCAAGCCTTGATTTTGCTAAATACAATTTACGACAGAATATTTTAAAATATGTGTTTATATTTCTTTAATATTTCCATTTTTGTGTAATGAACAAGTTTATACTTTACGTAGGATCTGACAGTGTAAAACTCGGAACGTTTTACACAACTACATTTATTTTATGAAATTTGTAATTATCCCATTTACTTTCATAAAAAACATACAAACAAAATATGACACCATTGCACCCTGGCGGCGAAAATATTTAGTTGCCAAACTACAAGCATTGAGCTTCCCTACCTGGTTAGAATGAACCTTACTTGGGGTCATCGCTGTTGCCCCTTGGTCACGAGGCCACCCTATGGCTGAAGGTATTTTTCGTATTTGAGGCCAAGACGCGAGGGAGAGCTAAGTGCGACCTAGTTATACACATCGAACATCTGGTCACCATTACGCGCAAGGCACTGAGTTAGCGTGCAGTCTTCTGAACTGCCACACGCATAACTGAAACTTTCAACGGTGGGAAGGTAACATTTAATGTTACATTAAAAGTAATGTTTACAACACGTCCCTCTAAAACTTTAAATATCCCGCAAGCTTTAAAAAATATCCTTACAAAGTTTTCAATACGGCAATGAGAACAATTTATTTCAGGCTGTTTTGTTTACAGTAACACAGTATTGCTTTAATTCAAAGGGAAGGTTACAGAAAACTAATTTTGCTGTTAAAATTTTGTTTTCTTTATACATTTTTGTTTTATGGCAACATTATTTTCCTTTGTAGCAAATATAGGCAACGGTGACTGAGCGGTTAGCCTGCTCGCCTCCCACCAAGGTGAACAGGGTTCAATCGCCGGCCGGACCACTCCCGGATTTTCGCATGTGGGAAACGTGCCGGACGATGCCGTTGTCGGCGTGTTTTCTCGGAGATTTCCCGTTCTCCACGCCCCTTCATTCCGGCCTTACTCCATACCCACCTCTATCGCCATCATTTGCTCTGAAGACCTCGATATTAAGAGCCGCCCAAATTTCTCCATTCCATTTACTGCTGCACATGATTTGTTGTCACAAAGATAAATTTGCTTAAATATGAACCACTGCAAATTAGGTTTGCCAGAAACGAAATTTTTGTTTGATATGTATTGTATTGACTATGATAACCTTGCATTATATTTATAATGGTTAAGGAGAATTCTTTGTAGTAATATAAGTTACACTTTAAAGAGAAGTTGTACCTTGAAAGGAGGCGAGCAGGCTAACCGTTCAGCCACCGTGGTCCCGTGTTGCAGTAAAGAAAGCGTTTTTACAGTGTAGCGGTGTTCCCTTAATTAAAACATTACTGTGAAAACACCTGTTAAAGAATTTTTTTTTTCAAATAAATGCACACAAAATACGGGAAAAGGATTATTTTGAAACTAGTCTCTGCACGTACAGGTTTATAAAATGCTTTTCATGAGCAGACATCACTCACACAAGCTATTTTTTTTACAAAAGTTACTTTTTGCTTTTCCCGCCGATTTGTTGGGTGTGGGTAGACAGTACCCTTAATTTTAGTTGCCGCTTCCACCTCCTCACCACACGTCGACCAATCTACAAGCAGACCGGGGCTTCGAGTCTGTCCTCTGTTGTTGACTCAGCCACAGGTGGCCGCGAGTCAGAATCAACTCTGCCGGAGTCATAATTACTCGTACACGCGTCGCTCAATTAACCCTTTCATTCCCACATTAATTTATAAATGGAATATAATTTCCACTGACCTCTTTGAAAACACTCCACGCATTTAAAGCGGAAAGCATTAGAAGCCTGTAAAAGACTTCTTTCCACGAGTTTGTAGATTTTCTGTCATGATCATATAGTGCTGCCATCTGTTCAGCAATATCTACCCCTCCCATAAACTTATTATAGAAAGCTACTGCAGCGAGGCATTCAACATCAATTAAGGTTACATTTTTTTAGTTTGTTTCACAGTTGTTTTGGTTTCGCTGTGACAGTTTCTAAGAACTAATACTTCTTTAGTGTCATGCCATTTGACTGCCAAAATACCTGATGCATTTTATAATGCAGATAAAGCCCCCCTTTGAAGATTTTCTGCAAATTTTGGCACATTTTTCCTTGTCTTTATTTTAGTACCAACTGCTACATTAGGCAAAGTGTCTGTCAGACGTACTGAAGTAAAAAACCTGCCACAACATGAAACTGTATCTGGGTTAGAAATAGTTTTTGCCCACTTAGCAACAATTATCTCTCTTAGTGTGCTATCTGTATGTATAGTCTCTTTGCCACAATAAACATTGAAATTATAAGTGCAACCAGTCACAGAGTCCCATCTTAATTATAACTTGATGTTTCTCTTTACTAGATTTATCGGCATGCACGGTTTTAGCACTGATCGCCCCTTGAATATATTCATGGACTCATCGATGCTTTGTACAGCACTATCTGTTCTACATGTCTGTAATGCAGTGTTTAAAGAGGCAATTAATTCTTCTAAATATTACAATTTACTGACACTGTCTGGTTTTTCTGTTTCATTGCAATAAAGCTTATAGAACCACAACATGCAACTGTCTCTCGGCATTGCATTTTAGATTGCCTCATTCCTCAGTGAAGCATTTGAGGGCCTACAATGTGAAAAATGAGAAAACCTGTAGTAAGACATGATAAATGAACAACCTAAAGCTATCATGATTTCACCATCATCTGCTTTTGCAAATTTTCTTTTTCGATTCCAATTCAAGAAATTCTAACCTCTTATTTGTGCACTGAGTAATAAATATTAACAAACCTTTCGGGAACAGTTTTAAAATAAGTGCAATTATGAAGAGCGACGATTCAAGTCTGCTAAAATGGCACAGTCCCGCAAAGGTGGGATAGACTTTCTTGGCTCAAAGTCGTCTTTCACATTAGACCATGTAACATTATCATTGCTATTTGATGACACACTACCACTGATTTTTTTTACCTGATATTTCAGATGTACTTACACAAACTAACTTGGGTGCAGAGGCAGGCTACTAGCTGTTAGTGAACCAGCTGACCGTTTCTTCAAAGCTTGTTCATTTTATACTTCCTCAGAAGACGATGAAGAAGATTCCATTTCTTTCCTATTTGAATCAACTGAACCGTCCTGCCTGTAATCCGGGTCATCTTCGTCACTGGCTGAGATGTCGTCATAATCTGAATCCTTCATAAGTAGCTCGTTTATTTCTTCATGGGTGAGTCCAACTCTCCTGTAAAAGAATTATGAAAATGTTTTCACTAGGACTGATGGGACAATACCGATCCAAGCCAAGTACCTACTGGGACAAATGTGTCCCACATGCGATCATTACAACGATTTATAATATGTAAGTAATCAAATATGCATAATTATATAATACAAAGATACTAGATATCATTAAGTAACATAGATAACATTTATTATGCTTTGCTCACCTCCTAATTTATCAGAAGACATGATGTTGCTTTCTTGATGCGTCACACCATCACGTTTGGTTTTATAACACCGGCCACATTGCTTCGTGAGCAGTTCTGTAACACCACGATTATTTAATAACACCAGAATTACGGATAAGCATTATTTACCTTATCCTGTGCACCAAAACCGTCCCAGTAGGAATTTATAAACTTCTCCTGGGACATATGTATCCCGCTTGAATTGAAAGGGTTAAATTTGTTTTAGCACAAAATTTGTTTTGAGACTAGATTTTTCGTTGAATTCACAGCAGAGGCGTCATGATGTTTCTTTGAAATCTGACAAATTTTGACGTTTGGCAAAGATCTAGCTACTTGGAATTTAAATTTTATATCAGAATTTAAAATCTAAATATTAACAAAGTGCATAAAAAAGTTCCACGAAATATATATCATGAAATTCGCATAACACGACTTAATATTTCAAGTTGTATCCCAAAGTATTAAATTTGTTAATTTTGATATTCGAACAAGAAATATATACAGTTAAATTTCCTATAGCAGATTTCATTCAACTTTGAAAAGTCTTTTTTCTTGCATTGCCGTACTTTTATCAGACTATTATTTCATTGAAATAAGATGTAATATGGTAAACATTAAGAAATATCTTGAACGTCCTGGCAAATGTTTCTGTAATTTTTTTTAGTAGGCTGTATTGACTGTACAAAATAAACCGAAGAGCGAAACCAAGAAAAATGAAAAACTGAAAAAATTAATTACAAAAAGGTAGGAACTGAAGAAGAACCTAGCTATCAATAACAGACTAAGCAACAAGTGAAAGGCAACAAATTGGCGAAGAAAATTTATAACAACAGTTACAATGAAATCAAATCAGGAAAAAATAAGGAAACGGTTGGATAATACTTAAACCCAACCAGAAAATACAGAGAAACGACATCATGTTAAACTGATACGAACAATTAAACAAAAATTATATTTTCAGAAGACACTGTGGGACAATGAAATGAAAACACGACCCAAAGAACACAGAAATTAAAATTAATATAGTAATTTTATCTTTAATGGTTTCTCAATTTTTTTGCTTAAACATTTTCTATTAGTTTTCTTAAACTCTTGGTAGGAAATAGTTTTTAAATGATTTGCATTCATTCTGGCTGTTGGACATTATTTTTCTTGTCCACTTTGTTGCCTTTCTCTCGTTACTCCATTTTTTATTTTTTAACTGCTAAGTTCTCCTTGGCTCCTAACATTTTGTCGTTAATTTTTGAGATATTTTGATTACTTTTATGTTCCTTGGCTTATTTTGGCAATGGCTACAGACAATTTAAACACTTACAGAACCTTTATCCCTTCTGTACCGTCAGCATTTTTGTTGATTTTGAAAGTACCTAATTTACCGTAAAAATATTTGCTTTTATTGTGATGAGAGATACCGTTTTTCGTTATAACAGCATATTTTAAATAAATAAATTTCCTGTAATATTTGCGTTTTTATGAAATTAGTTTTTTTTTATAAATGCGGAATGCATTTGAGTATTTTGGTTTTACATCTTATTTAAAAAAAAATACATTCTGATGAGTCCTTTTCTATTTCAAAACGCATTATCTCATAACTAAAGTCCTAAATGTTTACAAAACTTTTTGGTTTTTCTAGTATTGGAACGGGTTAATTCTCTATAGATCCCTACATTACTTTATTGTGACGTACAATTTTACCATATCACATGAGCTGTTTAACACATTTTAAGAAACAACTAGTTGTAAGTCAAAACCCACAGTGCAATTGTTGTAAGTGTCAAGTTTCGAGCATTCCGTCGTTCTGTCATTATTCTCGCGTAAATTTTGTCTTTATTTCCCATGGAGCACATATAGGTAAATATACATCTATATGGTATTTACCTCTCCATAATAAATATTTTCCTGTAATGCGGTTATTTAAAAAAAAACATTGAGTACAAATTTCTTGTGGAGTAAAGGGTGTGAGGATTTTTATCACATAAAATAAATATGTTGGTGCTTTCATATATAGTATGTTGTGTGTGTGTGTGTGTGGATTTCTGGGAACCACACATTTCTAAGCCTCTTAGATTTTTGGCTGGGTCTAACGCATATCAGAGAACATTTTGTAACATCTATTTTGGTTATAATTATTTAAATTGCTGTCTAATTTCAATAATGAAATTGACTATAGTTTTTCATTTTTCTTTTAACAATCTGACCTTATTTTTTTCAAGAGCGGTGGTAGTCCTTGCTCTGCGGCACTGTGCTTTGCCACATCACATTCACCCCAAAGTGAAGGAAAAATGTCGCTTAGTTGGATATGTTTACCACAACGTATTTCGAGGGCCAGCGATGTTAAAATACTGAGAAATTTACACCACCTTTTTTTCCCCCAGTATATGTAACCCACGCCTCTCCCACATCAAAGTCCACCGTGCTTCTATTATTAGCTCATTTCAATAGATGAACCGGCAGACGTAATAAAATCTGAAGTAATATTTAAACAGCACGCATAAATAAACCATGTAAAACTGTAAAAACCTCAGTAGACTTCGGCAATATTATTTTTCAAGACAGCAACGGGAAAGATGGTACGTTGTCGTTAAGGTTTTACCGTTTCGGTGGTTCGTGGGCACACAACTTACAAGTGACCAGTTTTTGCAACACAAGTTGCCGAACAAGGTGACTCAGTGAAAGCACCCAGAACTCGTATTCGGGAAGGGGAAGACACCTAGGTTGGATTCCCGATCTCACCATAGTGATATTTGTTTTGCGTAGTATTCCGAAATCACTTCAGGCGAAAGCCGGGTATTTACTTTGCATAGGCCAGGGCTGCTCAACCCTATGCCCGCGGGCCACGATGTGGCCCGCGGACGAATTTTGAATGGCCTGCGCAAGCAATTCAGAAAATTCCCGCCAAGTTGAAAAAGTGTTTTGTACGTGGTAGTATAGGATTAGGAAGACGTTTTATCTAACAAAGGCGGGTTGGTCATAGTGCGAGTGTAGATGCAGGTGTACATTGTTTTTGTGTGCGTAAGCTCGGCTCGCTTCATAACAAAACTCGGAGCCGCCCGCGCTTCCTCGCGCTCACCTGTTCCCGCACTGTGTTTCGAAAAAAAATCGAGAGCGCGCGTCACTGCTTACAGTACATAATGTTTTTAAGTTGTGATTTTGTTGATGAAGAACTGAATCAAACATTTGATCGTTTTTGTTTAAATAAGTGAAGACATTGGTGTTCAAAGGTATGTTATTCATTATGAGCTAATTTAAGTAGATATTCATATTAGGTACCTAGTCAGAAAGGAAAATAAACAAATGTTGTTTGTTTCAGTATGTCTCACAGCAAACCAAGTACGTCGAAATCGACCGAGACCTACCGTGTTTTTCATGATGAATGGG
>NQII01001042.1:187408-200822 GCA_002778355.1 Clitarchus hookeri
GCCTAATATAAGAAAATTATTACAACAGAAGCAATGTCAGAAATCACATTAATTGTATTAACCTTAGTTTTTATTTAGTTCGATTTTGATTTAAGATACATAACATTAGAATGAAGAAGCAAAAGTGTATTGTTTTATTATTTTAATAAACAACAATTTCATTTCTTAATATTGGGTTTTTTCTTGCACAAGTCTTAAAAATAACTTAAATAACAACCGTCAGTGGCCCGCCAAAAATGTCTGAATCGTTCGTTTGGCCCGACTGTTAAAAAGGTTGAGCACCCTTGGCATAGGCCATGGCCGAAGGGGCGACGGTGGTGTAGTGATCAAACTACACGCCTCCCACAAAGGCTAACCGGCTTCGATTCCCAGCGGGGTCGCTCCCGGATTTTTACACGTGGGAATCGTACTGGACGATTCCGCTGGTCGGCGGGTTTTCACGGAGATCTCCCGTTTCCTCTGCCCGGGCATTCTGGCGCTGCTCCATACTCACCTCTTTTCACCCTCATTGGGTCTTAATACGTCGATATTAAGAGCCACCCAAATCTCTCCACTTTACTACACGCCATGGCCGATTCTCTTACCGGCTCCGATCGGCTCTCAAGACCTAGCTGTTAGGAGTAGCCCAAATCTCTTCACTCACTCATTCTTACCAGCTTCTAAATGTCCAGGATTTTTTGCTATTTCTATCGATCCCGTTATCTGCGAGGCATTAGCAAACATAAAAACACGACAAAAGTTGTTCTCAGAATATTAATTGCAGTAAGGTAAGAGTGAGTGATTATATTTGGATGGCTCTTAAAAGCGAGATATTGAGAGCCGATTAGGGTTATTGAGGTGAGAATGGAGCTGCGCCGGAAAAGGGATATCCCCTAGAAAACCAGCTGAACAGTGGTACCTACCGGCACGATATCTACATGTGAAATTCCGGAAGTGACCCGGCGGGGGATTGAACCCGTTTCGCCTTGGTGGGAGACGTACAGGTTAACCGCTCAGCAGTAGCTTAAGAGGGGACAAACATACTTCGGACATACGCCATTACAAATACATGTCAACGAATAAAATACGGAGTATGATATTAAAACCAGACAAACAAGCATCAAAGACAAGACTATACCGAGGGTCCCAAATAAATATTAACAGTTTTTGTTGATTAAAAGCAGAGAAAATATTACCGACAATCTGATGGGACTGCGTGTATTTGATGCTATAAGGACAACGGTGGGTGTGTACGAGCACGTGTAGCCACTATAATGTTATCAGTTCCATTTCCGGTCACGTGTGGTAACATTACAATATTAAAGAAAATGATGGAGGTGTCAAATTTTCTTTTGAGCATCATACGTGGATTTTAAAGTTTTATTGGACATGTGAGAACATAATTGAAGTGCAGAGACATTTGATGGCAGAAGTCAACACTTCGTCAATGACATATATAATGTTGATACGATTACGTGATAAGTTTTAGAGGGGTGGCTCAATGTGTGATGTGAAGAAAGGACGGTGCGGCAGGAAGAGAACGACAATGTACGAAAGAATTGCGGCACCTGTATTGCACCAATTCACATGCTTCCCCGGGAAGTAGAACTCCACAAGAAAACCTGCGCGTGATTCAGGTGCCAATAAGTCAAAAGTTCATCGCAATTTTAATGCAAGTAAAATTGAGGCCCTACATTTCCATATTGATCAGTGTTATGAACGAAGACGACTCAGATAGGCATGTCAAATGTTATGAGTGGGTTGTGAACATGTACAACGACAACACACGTTTTACTGGCATGATTTTTTAATTCCAATGAAGCAACCTTTAAACTTAATGGAACTGTCAACTCCCACAACTGTGTGAACAGGATCGTTGAAAATCCCTACATTGTGGTAGAGCGAGTAGTTAATTATCTGGGTTAAGGGTGTGGTGATATATGTCTACCAAAGGATTTGTGAGGTTATTCTTCTTTGATTGACAAGTAACAGCTGAAAGTTACTGTATCATGTTGAAGCAAAACATTGTGTCAGCTGTCCATCAACTCTACCCAGATAACGATTGCCTTTTCCAGCCAGACGGTGCACCCCAACATTACCGAAACGTACGGTCCCTCCTGGGGGTGAAACATTTGCTGGGAGGTGGATAGGCCGACGAGGAAGTGTTGTGTATCCGCCCAGACCTCCAGATTTAATGCCTTTAGATTTTATCTGGGAACTCTTAAGAACACTGTTTACACCACAAAGCCATGGACACTTACTTTATGCTAAGATAAATGTGATTGTGACAGCCTGGGAATCCACTCCCACGGAAAATCGTAGCTACTGTTTGTCACTCTGCTCTACAGCGTTGTAGACGATGTTTTCTGCTGCCTGTAGACATTTTTAACATTTGTAACTGTTATGAACCTTCGCACACACCCTGCATTGTCCTTATAGCGGAAAATACAAGCAACCGCATGAGATTTTCTTTACTAGTTTCTGTATTATTCACGCTGGAGTAATGCAACCATTAATTTGGGACACATGTATTGATAACTGACACCGTTGTGAGCTTCTACACTCAGAATTTATTCACTAATGTGCCTATAGCAAAAAAACTCGCTATCATAAAAACCAAATCGGGAAATGACAACGCACTGAAGGGTAGAATAGTAATACCTATTCCATCCAGCAGGAACTCACCACCCTCTGTGTCAACACAAAACATATTTTCAATTAATATATCAATTCTACAAGCAATGCGGAGACATGCAAATGGGCTCTTCACTTTCACCTTTCTTGGCCAATATTTTCATGGAGAATTTTTAGCAAGAAGCATTGAACACAACTCACGTGACACCCAGAATCTGGCTTCATTACGTTGGTGACACTGTCCTTATGTGACGACATTGTTCCAAAAAACTGAATAAGTTTGCCATCTATATAGATCACTTACGAAACAGAAACCGATGGGAGACTTCATCTCTTAAATGTGCTAGTTTCCAAAGCAGGCTGCAAAATTACGACATAAATATACCTCTCAACAAGCACTTAAACTTTAATAATCCTTATATTAAATAGACCAGCTGAGAAAATATGCACCAACAAATATTCAATGGCCGATGAAAAACATCAACTTCAAAAATAACTATTGGTGAATGGATACCCTATTATAATAATCAAATAGTGCGTGAAAGACAACAAAGCCCTCATCACTACACAAAAAAACAACCGAAAACCGGATATGAACGATAGTTAATCGATATGTTCACGGTCTTTTCAGAAAATAAGACGATTCGGTGACAAGCACGAAATACAGACAATTTACAATAAAATTTCTCCATAAATGTGTGATAATAAAGCTGAAATCTACAGCAAACAAATTGCAAACCCAAGACTGTCTATCAGATCCCTTGNAGCAAACAAATTGCAAACCCAAGACTGTCTATCAGATCCCTTGAGAATGAAGCTCTATGGACATAGAAGAAACTGACAGAATCCTTCCCACATGTATCATAAAACATTAAAAAAAAACACCAAGAAAGGTGAAACACAAAAATTAAGTCTTGCCGAACATGCTTAGAACAAGTCACAAAATAATCTGGGATTATTCTTCTCCATTTTCTCTATAATCATATCCAATCAAAATAAAACTCCAGGATCAGCATTTATTGTAAGCGACAGGAATGTATTTAGCTGACCGAGCGTGTAATTAACAAACATATAGACACCATTAATCAGAAAAGAAGCAGATTTTCATAATGAAATAAATCGGAAACAACTGCCGAATGAAGACAGTAGCATTTACCCTTGGTACTCTTTGGGGCCAATCAGGAAGTGCTTGGCCGCCATTGGCTGCGTTCGGAGGAGAGGCAAATTCCATATAAACTCGATGATTTTTCGAGGAACAGGTACTAGTTCCCGAAACGTCGCTACTGGTTCGGTAAGAAAACTGCATTACCTGTGCTGTCTTCGTTGCGTCGTCAAGTTTTCAGCCCACATACTTGTGTTCGCCTCGGTGTTGGTCTGTGTTGTCTTTATTGAGTTCTTAGAGATATTTGCCTGTATTTGTATTGTCTTGTCATGATTGCTCGTTCGTTTGTTTCTCGTTTTCTTTTGTTTCGTTTAGCTTGGTTGAACTCTTGACTGAATATCTTGTAGCATTTCTTTGCGTTTTAAGTATCTGTTGACAACAGCTAGTCTTGCCTTCTTTTCTTGAATGTTTCTAATATTATCCTCTGTGTTTTCCTTGGTGACATAACTATACAATGCAGTATATCCGAAGAAAATTTCCAATTAATAACAATTGAAACATTTCAAAATCAACGAAATGTTATAAAACTGATGTATACCTAACTGTTTATGTACGTCACAATCGGTTTCTCCATTGCCAACATCACGTGTTAAATATCACCGTAGGTGATTGGTTTAAGGAAGTTAAATAATTTCTGATATCAATAGTTTTATTTATACTTTTCAATTTACTAAAAAAGTCATGTTCCATTTTGAAAATAGTCAGCGCGATGAAAGCAATATATTTTTTGATTTTGATGAATTTTTATATCCTCTCATTTTGTGAGCACTTGGCTTTGGTATATTCCTGTACAAGTAGGTTTTCCATTCGTGGTATCGTTTGGAACCTATTTGAGGTCATAACGATAGGCGAAACATTCTTATATATGCACATATATTAATGTGTTTATAGATATTCATGTCTGTGAATAAACATTCGCACACACGCATTTTATATTTAATGTCACGTAAACCCATGTTTTCAAACACACATTTTTTTACAAAAAAAACTCTAACATTTTCAAATCAAATATGGTCTGTTTTTTCAAGTAAACGGCAGCTCTCTGCCATTACAGTGAACCGGGTTAGATTTACGGCGGCGTCAAACCGGGATTTTAGCATGTACGAACCATGATGGACGTTGCTGTAGGCCGAAAGGTACTCTCTGGGTGTACATCCGTCTATGCATTCCATCGCTACTCCATCCTGGTTGTTGCCAAAGACCTCGTTTAAAACAGCTGTCCATATCTCGCCCACCCATTCATTCGCTTTATTGATAAAATTACTTAAGCATATATTCTTCTTGATCAATTTATTTATATAATGATTTCATTTTACAAAAACTTTAATCCCTATCCTGTAGTTAAACTGTGCATACCATTACATTTAAACTCCCTCTTTGTTCTTTATTTGAACTCCCAGCAGATATATTATAAATCTAACATATACTACAATACATTATTCAGAGCAGTTCTCACAAAGATAGGTCAGATTTCGGATGGGGTCACTTGTATTTTCGCATGTAGGAAATGTGGCGGACGTTGCTGTTGACCGGATGATTTTCTCGGTGCATTCCATTTACTCCCACCCTTGCATTCCACCACTGAACCAAATTCATCTCATTTTACTCTGACCATCGCAAAACACCTCTTTCTTAAGCGCCGATCAAAAATTTTGACCTCAACCAATAAACTCTTCAAGCGGGACACATTTCCAAGCCTCAAGCGAAAACTAGAGAAACTCGCATTTAATAATATAATTGTGTTAAATGAAAGGCGTTCGTGTAACGTCTCTGAATGGAAATTTCAGAATTTGTATTGAATTAGTAACCTTGTTTATTTGTTGCTCCCTCTCACAAAAGCAATTGAAGTAATTTTCCAAAGTTGCATTTCAAGAACGAGCATGGTTGTGAAAACGAAATTTTAAGTTTGATGAGCGATGAAGACCACAAGTAATTGCGCTTGCTTTGACACGGCTCATGGGATCGCGCAGATGTGGACCCTGAAATTTTCACCCTCACTGGAAAGGTTACACTCCTTTAAACATGGATGTGTGGGTTGAACGAATATTTGATGTTTCTCAATTCGCCCTGTCAGCGACATAAAGCGTATTATAAACCAGTGTCGGATTGAGCATGTGGCATCGTTGTTTTGAATGCGAGCTGCATTATCCTTCCACATGTACAGGACGAGTCTCGGTTAGTGTCAAGCGCGTGTGACCTCATTGGGCATATGAGGGTTTTACACACCGACGACAATGACCGGGACCTCAAATAAACTATGCAAACATCTCTACTACATTGCCATACAGGATATCAAGTGGACACCCACGGTGTTCACACATCAGTGAAGCGCTCGTGCTGGTTAATGGAATACGGCCAGCAGCAGTACTCAATGAAATTTTTACAAAGTAGAATTTTAGCGACATCCATCAATCAACGGAGTTTCCGGAGGCTGTAGACACTCATCAACTAGGGCAGTAATTTTTGCGTTGTTATCAAAAACAGGTTTATTTTCCAACGAATTTAGATTTAACTTGTCGTTTCACGATATGTGGGATTTCTTGGGGTAGCTGTGCCTTCCAAGACTGCCACCAAATTCGCTCTTGGCTTTGTGAGGTACCATCGAACTTTGCTAAATAGTGCACACTTTAATGTGTAAGCATGTGGAATACGCCCCCCCCCCAATTACACTTTTGAGTGTAATCAATAACTAATTAAACTACTGCTCACCACAGTGGAGTTGGTGAAAAATGGGCAAAGAGATTTCAACAAGGGAGGCAGATCAGCCGACTCACCTCCCCTGGTGCAGTAGGGGCAGTGCTTCCAGGGGATAAGTTGGCATGGTGCCCCCTGGTCTGCCACCAAAAACGGATGGATGTGAACCATGTAAGGTGTCAGTCCGATCCTGGCACGGCGAAGCCGTCGAATGGGGCAAGCGACTACTGCGAGTCGAGTATTTTCCTCCCCCGCTTCTCCTCAGGTGAAGAAGGGAGAGGGGCTCTGGTGCCAAAAGATCGGGTTGTGTGAACGACTCAAGCAGTTTTGTAGAAGTGGAGTCTGCGAAACATAGGCGTCGCCGCCAGGGTGGGGAGGTTCGTGTGGACCGCTAGATCACCAAACATCCTCGAGAGACTGCCAAGTCATAGCACAAGCTATGAGCTAGAGGTAGAGAAAATTTGGTATCACAATTATTAAGTGTGCCCAGATAAATCTGAAAATATCATCTGGTGTGACTGCCGACTTTAATGCACTACTGCAAGAGAAATATATTAAGGTAGTCCTGGNTCGCCGCCAGGGTGGGGAGGTTCGTGTGGACCGCTAGATCACCAAACATCCTCGAGAGACTGCCAAGTCATAGCAAAAGCTATGAGCTAGAGGTTGAGAAAATTTGGTATCACAATTATTAAGTGTGCCCAGATCAATCTGAAAATATCATCTGGTGTGACTGCCGACTTTAATGCACTACTGCAAGAGAAATATATTAAGGTAGTCCTGGTGCAGGAGTCATATTCTACGAAGGGCAGGTTTNAATCTGAAAATATCATCTGGTGTGACTGCCGACTTTAATGCACTACTGCAAGAGAAATATATTAAGGTAGTCCTGGTGCAGGAGTCATATTCTACGAAGGGCAGGTTTCCTAAACTTACAGGATGAAGAGCTTCTGTAGGCGAGTACCTGATGGTGGGGGTTGTGGTCAGTAATCCAATACTAAATGTGTATGTGCTTAATCATTTGTCTGACACACATCATGTGTGTGTCCAGGTCCCTACTTCTGGGAGAGGTGAAGTGTGCTTGGTCTCCTCGTGTTTTCAGTGTGCAGATCACATCGAGGTTCACCTCGCTCTATGGGCAGCGAGTTTACAAGAGCTATCTGTTAAAAAAGAGTAATCCATTGTGCAGTTGTTATTACCAAGATAGAGTTATGGCATTTCCCTGTATACGAGTCCAGAGCGACGAGGATCACAGAGTTCATAGTAACCAACAATCTGTATGTGAATAATCTTGCTGGTCATTTGTATACATTTGTCTCGGATACCCATGGTAGTGATTCGAATATTGACGTTACACTGTCTATTTTATTGGCCACTGTACTACTCACTGATTGGACGATCACTGACGACTCGTCTATTGACTTCCAGCTCATACTGTTATCACTCAGCCCAATGGGGCGGAGCAGAATTGATGAGTTTGTCAAAACATGAAGACCGGTTTTATCCACAAGGGCATGGATTGTCGGGTCTAAAATCGGGTCCTATTGNATGAGTTTGTCAAAACATGAAGACCGGTTTTATCCACAAGGGCATGGATTGTCGGGTCTAAAATCGGGTCCTATTGCATAACATAGAGGTCCAGTCACTGCTGCTCGCCTCCAACTGTGTCGAGGTGTGTGCTGAGGCCATTATCCATATCATCCAGACAACTCCCAAGAATGTTCTAATGTATTAAAGTGATCATCCCCGTTTCAATGGCTAGTGGAATGATGAACTTGACGTACTCCATACCTACATGTCCCGGGCTCGCCGCTGCTTGCAGCGTCCGCAAAGTGACACCTGCCAAGCAGTTGTGGCATGGTACAAGCTNATGAGTTTGTCAAAACATGAAGACCGGTTTTATCCACAAGGGCATGGATTGTCGGGTCTAAAATCGGGTCCTATTTCATAACATAGAGGTCCAGTCACTGCTGCTTGCCTCCAACTGTGTCGAGGTGTGCGCTTAGGCCATTATCCATATCATCCAGACAACTCCCAAGAATGTTCTAATGTATTAAAGTGCTCATCCCCGTTTCAATGGCTAGTGGAATGATGAACTTGACGTACTCCATACCAACATGTCCCGGGCTCGCCGCTGCTTGCAGCGTCCGCAAAGTGACACCTGCCAAGCAGTTGTGGCATGGTACAAGCTCATGTGCTGGGAGTACTTCGAGAAAGTTAGGTCAACCAGTATGGAGTCATGGTGGAGAATTGTCGAGACCGAGAGTAATAAAGATTCTTGTTAGAGAGCCCTCTGAATAACATATGTNTCATGTGCTGGGAGTACTTCGAGAAAGTTAGGTCAACCAGTATGGAGTCATGGTGGAGAATTGTCGAGACCGAGAGTAATAAAGATTCTTGTTAGAGAGCCCTCTGAATAACATATGTTTTGATGGGAGCCACAGGACATATAGTGTTGAAAATGTGGTTCGTCTTCTGGATGAGCTCCTCCACAGCAAAGATCCCTCTGGGGAGGGGNCAGGACATATAGTGTTGAAAATGTGGTTCGTCTTCTGGTAGAGCTCCTCCACAGCAAAGATCCCTCTGGGGAGGGACTTGAGCATGTGTGCACTAGGGAGATGGGGTTCATCCTTCTGGATGTGGAGGACACTGTACTATTCATCTAGGAAGNCTTGAGCATGTGTGCACTAGGGAGATGGGGTTCATCCTTCTGGATGTGGAGGACACTGTACTATTCATCTAGGAAGATCTGACTACTGCTATCGACTGTATAGGAAACCGAAAAACCCCAGTATTTGATGGGATCACAGCGGAAATTTTGAAGCTATCGTATTCACGGCTGAAGCAACAGTTGCTCGTATTATGCAAATAGTGCCTCACTCGTTGCATCGTTCCACATAATTGGAAAATTGGTCTGGTACAAACACTGTACAAAGGCGAAGGAAGGGGACCCATCTCAGTTTATTTGAAATGGAACTATGAAACCTCGGTTGCTGCCTTTAAAATATGTCAGAAAAATTAAGGATTGCAATGCTGTTGTCACATAACTTCTGTAATGCTGAAGCTTATTAACTTTCCAACAATGGATAATTAAAGAGCATGTCAAAATTAACGATAATGGCCGTTTTGTGTTATAATGTTACACCCAACCATTTGCGAGGAATTCACTCATAAACATAGCAGCCACTGCATAATTGCACCTGGCATGCACACAACATGCAAAACATATAACATGACAGTGCATNTCATAAACATAGCAGCCACTGCATAATTGCACCTGGCATGCACACAACATGCAAAACATATAACATGACAGTGCATAGCATGGCATTACGCATATTGCTGATCTCCAAATGTACCTATTTAAGAGGAATAGTTTGTGTAATTATAATGTGGTTTATATTCGTAATACATATATTGCCGCAACCGCGATAGTAGTGTGTTCGAAGATCACACCTTTTTCCTCAGTGCAGTCATTGTCACATCTCTTTAATGTTTGAATGTGTGCATTCGGTTATTGTAACCTACACTGGCATAGTTAGTATGGCTGGAAGATTATACCTACTAAAGCTATCTTCACCCACTTGTAGGTAAACACACTTCAACCTTTAATTACAGTACATGAAAATATGCAACACATCAGTAGAGGCTATTATTACTTACAGGAGCTTTTCAAAGTGTCGACCATCAACTTCAATGCACATGTCACAGCATGATTGCAGGTACTGTGTGAAATTCCAAAATACCCCTGGCATGTGGCGAATGGTGTCAAATACATTAGCGATTCTCGTCAGCAGGCCCTCTTCACTGTCGATGGACATGCCATATACTAGTGATTCAACATGTCACCAAACGAAAAAATCGAGATGCGTCATGACTGGCGAACATGTGAGCCACGCAGTGGGTCGACCTCAAACAATCCAGTGGTCAGAATATACCACATCCAGAAACGATCGCACATCCTGGCCAAAATATGCTGGGGTACCCATCATGCTGAAACCACAAATGCATTTGCATGCCAAGTGGAACATCCTCCAGGAGTTGTGGTAGTGTACATAACGAACCGACTGTAAACATTAGTGTCAAGTCATTGAGGTAGCCAGAATGGCCCAATGTGATAGTCATCCACAATAACCAACCACATGTTCACAGAATACTGTTCCACAGCAATCTTCACCAATCCTCTGCAATCCTCACCACTACTCAGAAATCCTCAGTAATTATCCTTAGCAATCCTCAAAAATCCTCAAAAATCCTCATCAATCCTCAGCAATCTCCTCACCAATCCTCAGCAATAGTATGCAACCCTCACCAATCCTCTTCAATCTTCACCAATCCTCGCAAATCATCAGAAATCGTCTGCAATACTCACCAATCCCCAGCATTCCTCCCCTGCAATCATCAGCAATCATCCTCACTAGTCCTCACCAATCCTCACGAATCCTCACCAATCATCCGCCTTTCCTCTGCATTCTTCCACGCCAATCTTCAGCAATCTTTACCAAACCTCAGTAATCGTCATCTACAATCCTTCTTGAAATCCTCTGCAATTGTCACCAATTCTCACTTATCCTTAGTAATCCTCCTCTATAATCCTACTCCCTAATACTCCTCCACAATCCTCCTCAACAATCGTCACCAATCCTCCTCTGCAATCCTCAGCAATACTCGGCAATCCTCAGTAATCCTCTTCTTGAATCCTCAGCAATCATCGGTAATCCTCCTCTGCAATCATCATCCACAATAATCCTACACAATCCTCCTCAGCATTACTCCTACACAATCATCCTACACAATCATTCTCAGAAATCCTCCTCCATATTCCTCTGCAATATCAGTAATATTCGGTAATCATTCTATGCAATCCTACTCCACCAAACCTCTGTAATACTCACCAATCCTCACCAATATTCACCAAACCTCACGAGTCTTCCTCATCAATCCTCATAAATTCTCAGCAATTCTCACGAATCCTTCTTTCCAATCCTTAACAATCCTCATCAATTATCACCAATCCTCCTCTAAAATCCTCAACAATCCTTTGATGATTCCCAATCCCTCGATCGATCCTTCAATCAATCATTCGGTTTTCTTTATGTCCCTTACCTTAATGGCATTTCTGTTACCTTAGTGAAGCATGCTTTATGACATTTCAGCCAGACTTTGACGTGTAAAGTATTTTGGCTCACAGTCAATTTGTGTGGGATCAAATCCCAAGAAGAGGTTCTTACTCCTCCCCCACCACTTCCTTCTCCTCCTCTTCCTATGTACGAAATAAATCAAGCAGATGAAGGTACCTTACAGATTGGTAGAAGACCATTCACATTGCATTCCCTGATCTTTGGTTAAAAAAAAAACAGTCTTTTTAGACGAGGAAATTACACAACATAATTATAGTCGCGTCGCTTAAAGAATTACTCTTGGCCAAGACAGTGATTCATGTTCTGGTAGCAACTGTATAAAAATGGTTCTGGGTATGTAGGTTGATTTTTGAGGTTCTTATTTATGTTTCATTTTGAGGTTTCCTTTTGAGCTTTGATTTTGTGATTTCAATTCGAGATTTCATTAATGAGGTTTCATTTTGAGGTTTCGTTTTTGAGATATGTTTGACAACTTGTCATTTGGCCTGGTCGCTTGGTATGGCCCTTTGGCATGGCCAGCTCTGGTTGAAACATTTTGCAAAGTTTTGAGAAGATTTTGCGAAGTTTTTGTGCGAAGAGGTTAGCTACGAAATTCTTATTAGGAAACTTTTTCGAGATTATCCGCCATTGTCTATTTATATAATTGGCTGTAAGGTTGGTTGGTCTTGTTAATTGGACAAACCAGTTTTGTAGGAANTCCGCCATTGTCTATTTATATAATTGGCTGTAAGGTTGGTTGGTCTTGTTAATTGGACAAACCAGTTTTGTAGGAACTGGTCTTGGCAGGATGCAGTCTTGGTCTCAGTCAGTCTCGTCAGGAACCTATCTTGCATGGAGTTAGTCTTTGGTGGAGCTAGTCTTGACTGGAGTCATATCAAGGTGGCNGTCTCGTCAGGAACCTATCTTGCATGGAGTTAGTCTTTGGTGGAGCTAGTCTTGACTGGAGTCATATCAAGGTGGCTTCATTATTGAGTTGTGCAAGTTTTGGGTGGTGCCAGTTTTGAGTGGTGCCAGTTTTGGGTGGTGCCAATTTTGGGTGGTTTCAGTCTTGGTTGAAGTCAGTTTTCAGTGCATTCAGTCGTTGGTTAGTATGGTTGCTCAGTATGGTCCTTTGTTATGACCAGCTAGTAATGTTCAGTTGTATGGTCTGAGTTAATCACGAGGGATGGTGAGGTGGTGTTGCGAGCTGACGAAATTAGACAATGAAATATACTAGCAGGGCTTCAGTAGTCTGCTGATCGTTGTACCAGTGAGTGGCTGTGCTCTACCATCTTTATGACGATCGAATCCTCAGGGTTGCAGACATCCAACTTTGCTTTTCGCATTAGGTGTGTAATTTTTTCCTCAATGTTTTTATTGTTTACTTTTTCAGATTTTTTTTTATTATCTCGATTTATTAAGTTCCAGGTCTTTGGAGTCAATGTCAAGGTCGAGAACAATCAACATTGTGGTCGGAGTCGTAATTTTTCCCTCCATTTATAAATTTATTTTAATTTTTGTAATTTTTTCTATTTGTATGATTGTGAGGTGGATTTGTTAGGGGCGGGTGTGTGGGTAGGGTGTTTGGGTGTACTGGCGAGAGGGTGGGGCAATATTATATGTTCCTCTATCATTAGAATGTTAAGATTATTTTGTGATTTTTCTCTATTGTTTATGATTGGGTGACCAGGTTGTTATGGAGGTGTTGGGTAATGTACCTAGATGAGATGGTGGGGTGGTGTTACATGTACGTCGAAGATAAGAATTTGGTTTTAATTATTTTATTTTTTTCGATTTTTATGATTGTTTGGATGGTCAGGTTTGTTGG
>NQII01001042.1:200912-338632 GCA_002778355.1 Clitarchus hookeri
GGGTACGTTGTTAAGGGTGAGCGGAGAGATGGATATGTTCCTCGATTTAAAAAAAAATCGATTTTTTAAAACCAATTTTGGAATTTTTTTTAGCTTTTTTTGGGGAATAATGGAAAGTTTTGTGATCATGTTCATCCAAAATCATAGGCATGGGGTCAAGGTAATGGGCGAGAGGTCAAGGTAAAGGTCACCTAGATTTAATATGGAGGTTGGGTGACATCACAACATGGCAGCCGGTCGGTGCCAGGCACCTTTGCCGGGTGTCATTATGCCCGACTATTCCACATTACCCAATTTGCGTGCATTTCTTCGCATTCACATGTCTCAGGTGATCTGTTTCAGGGTTCAGATGTTCTGGAAGGTGTTGGTCGACGCGAGGGGCTGGCTATCAATTACAGGCGCACCATATCTCCCCTTCCTGTACCTCCCGTCACGACATACACTGCACTATTAAAAAAAAAATTGCCCTCGTGTTGCAACTGCCCAGGACATGCCGTTTTCGTGTAAAACGCACACAAAGCTTTTGGTAGCGGCGAAACAGTTCCAGGCGTGTAGACAATACCAATACTTCCTGCAGGGAATGACACGCCGACTGTCACCAGAAACAGACAGCATCAGTACTATTAGTTTATCACTGTACGATAAATTATGTTTAGTGAAGTGATAAAATTATCTTCCCCCGTCGTGTGTGCAGCGGGCACAGCAGCATACCATACACGCATGTNATGTTTAGTGAAGTGATAAAATTATCTTCCCCCGTCGTGTGTGCAGCGGGCACAGCAGCATACCATACACGCATGTAGGTAGTATTGCCTACGTTCTAGGAACTGTATCGCTGCAGCCGAAGCTTTATGTACATTTCTACGAATACAGTATGTCCTGGATAGTTGCAACAAAACGGCAGTTTTTGAAAATTAGGTCTAGCAGCTCAATTAACAAGCATCGAATTTTCATAATTTCTGACAGTAAAAATTTTGTATGTAATCAGAAGGTGTCCACCCTTGCCAGTTTCGTTAAAGTGGGAGGTATTCATGAGAGTTTGCACTTAAGTTGAAGATCCCGATAACATAAAACAATGTTCGGTGAAATTATTTAACTTCACTTCGTCTCCGATATTTATCAAAAAATACAGTTGAATTCGATTTTCATGTGANGTTCGGTGAAATTATTTAACTTCACTTCGTCTCCGATATTTATCAAAAAATACAGTTGAATTCGATTTTCATGTGATCGTATCTCCCTTACTATTTAGTTTAGACGTAAAGTGTCCCATATATATACCACTTGATATTGCATAAGGAATCAACTCACGAAGATTGTCGTTTGAATTTCGCCCCACTCTGTAGATTAATAAACAACAAAAGAGCTCTCCCATCCCTNCAACTCACGAAGATTGTCGTTTGAATTTCGCCCCACTCTGTAGATTAATAAACAACAAAAGAGCTCTCCCATCCCTCCTAATAAAATCGTTTGAAACTGGAATGAAGCGGTCTCTCGCCAAATTTGCGACAAGGGAATGAAGGTTTTACCAACTTCATGTCGAAATAACAATTGCCATTGACATCAAACGTAAACACAGCATGATGCCGCTACGAGCCTAGTTATTTTTTTCCGTGATTGGAAAAAAAGGACACCTTAGTGATGCTAACGTTGATTCTCTGCCGCAGCTGTAATGAGCGGCATTTCACGACAAAGGCCCGTCATTTAATTTAGTCGGGCACGCAGCTCCATTGAGCAGTACCCACACCTATATGTCTGCCTCCCTCCCGCACATTCTGCCCTAACCCTTTCCGAAGCGGCAGCCAGAGGGCACGCAGTGCATTGTGCGGGCGACGGCAGTTGTTCCCACCGCGCCGCTTCCGGTTCCGCGCTAACAATGGCCGACGTGTACCACGAGGCCGCTACACGCGCTTTTTCAAGGCGGCGTGCGCGTGCATGCGTGTTTTTTTGTTTCGGAAGGAAGAGTTTAAGTTCGGAGCAGTTTCGAGTAAGCATTCGCGATCCGACGACGACGGCGACTTAAATGCGTGCGGCGTGTTCGCTTTTTTCCTTCTCTTTCCCCGTCACCCTTCTCTCGCCTCCCGCCCTTTAGGCTTTGTTTTGTCCGTGCCCTCCCTCCCTTTCATTCCCACCGATTGCAGCACTTTGTTTCTGCTGCTTGGTATTTGTTTATCTGCACAATGATAATTGTAACGCGGTGAGCACTTGGCCTCTGAGAGTTCCGAGTGGCCGGTGGTAGGCGACGGCGTCGCCCTCCTACAGTCCATTCACGGTTACTTCCAACTGTTCTCAAGTCCTGCTAAAGTTCTACTTCTAGGATATCTCTCCGCCTCATGCCGACAAAGCAAAGCTTAGAAAATTACACCAAAGCACCGCATTCGTGCGCACTCATATTAACAATATTTTGCATTAGGACTGTTTCTTACTAGGCATTACGAACAAACGTATTTTCTCTCTGCCTTTATTCATATTAGTTATAAACGAAATATGATAATATTTAAATATATATAATATGAGTTTAAGTTAAATTGAACCGAAAATAAGGCACTTTTATGTTAACTGAAATATAAAACGCTTGTGATACATGAAATATTTAAGAAACAACTAATAACGTCATTCATGGGGTATTTTTTGAAAGGTTTGATTTAGAAAATGCGAACAAACCGCGAAAAGGCTATAGTTTCTTCAAGCCGACGCAACTCCAGGCGTTGAACGGCGGTGTTGGGATCGCGAGTTCACAAAACGGCACATCCGTTTTCCACCATAGACATAAGATGTGGGAAACATATGTTGGTTTCCTGCGCATGTCCGCTACATTTACACAGCCATCCCTAGTCAAACTGTCAAAGTCACATGGACAATAGTGACAAACGTGTTCGTTTTTATTTATGAATATTCAGCAGATACGTCGTTTCACAGGAATGATATATTTTGACACACTTTGAATATGGCCCAGTTGCATTAAAACAAGGCTAGAGAAAGAGCAAAAACACCTCGAAGCTCTTACATAAACAGAGTTCTAAACTCAAATACTATCTACGTCGTTTTTGATAGTGCAATTGTCAGAAAAGCAGTAAATTTCTGGAACACATGCGGAGCTAAAACGAGGACAATACCCCATTTTACACTCTATGGTTTTTCCCGCCACCGTACGCTCCATCGCGGCCAGAGGAATGAGAAAAAAAGGGGGAGGGGTGTTTGCCGAAGACCACTCGTTATATAAATTAATAAACACACTAATATTCTAACCTGTAGCTAACAAACCCGAAACACGTGATAAAGTGGTACTCTCCATCTTTTACATTTTATTTGTTAGTTTCACTGTACCGCAGAAACATACCACAACAGTCGATATGATCGTGGACTAACTGGCGCCCCGGGTGTAGGCAACCACGCACCATAGTGTCCACGAATTTATTTACTGTACTACGAGTGAGGTGGATTTAAGAAAAGGGCAGAGTTCGTTGCTATCTTACTTTTGCTCAGGCCCAGCAAGCAAAAAGAAACAGTATTTAGAAGATGAACCGCCAGAAGGAGGTGCTTTGGAACATGAACCACAACCTCCTGTAGAAGATATGCTAAGCTCGTCATCCGCTCAGTCGTCCACAATTACCAAGGACAATACTCCTTCAAATGAAGGGCGTAGGCCAAGTCCCAGCTGTTCCTCCAGTTCAACTGAACGATTGTCAATTGGGCTAATTAATAAACGTGATCCTGCTCATCGTCCAGCTTTGGCTATGGTGCATGATATGGAAGGCTCATTTCGAAAACGAGATTTCAATTTCCCTAAAACGGATGGAAGGCAATTTAGGCCAGAGTGGTATAAAATGTTTTCTTGTTTGGAATACAGTCCTCTAAACGACAAAGTATTCTTTTTTGTCTGCCGTAAGTTTTACAACCCAGAAGAAAAAAACAATGCAGAAGATGTGTTTACACTCTGGATTTTCCAAGTGGAAGAAAGCTGTAAAAGTGTTTGAGAATCATGAAAAGAGTAACTGGCATAGGAATAGTAACACTAAACTCAGTTCTCTAAAAGAAGCAGACAGAAGCGGTACTGCTGTTGAAAAAGTAGATCAACAGTATTCAGACGAGGTGCAACAAGGCAGATTGTACTTACGAGCTTTGTGCAAATCATTGATATTTTGTGGCAGGCAATCTATTGCTTTCAGAGGTCATGACAAATCTGCAGATTCGAAGAACAGAGGAAACTTTTTGAAGCTGATGAAACTTCGTTCCAAAGATAGTAATTTAATAAAGAAGTTCTAGATTGAGCATCGAAAACATTTTCAGTACGCTTAAGTGACTTTCCAGAATAAGCTGCTGTCCATTATTAGGGAACAAATCAAGCCGCACATTGCAAAAGAAGTTCAAGAGGAAAAAGTTTATGCCATTATATCTGATGAGATTTAAGACATAGCAAAGCACGAACAAGTAGCTATTGTCTTGAGGAATGTCAATGATAAGTTAGAAGTTCATGAGTAATTTGTATGTTTTTATCGTGCTAAAAAAAGTGACGGCGAAACACTGGAAAATGAACTTAAGAACGTTTTGATTTCACTGGACTTGAACATTAAAAATCTGCGTGCTCAGTGGTATGATGGGGCCTTGAACATGACGGGCCCATATAAAGGAGTGGCAGCTATAATTATGCAAGAATCTCCAACGGCAATGTACATTTACTTGAATGCACATATATTGAACTTGTGCATTGTAAGCTGTTGCACAAGCGTGAATTCAATAAGAAACAGGTTCTTTGTACTTCAAAGTCTTTACAACTTTATTGAGAAATCAACTAAACGACATGCTGTTTTTGAAAACATTCAAAAAAGTGCAAAAAGCTTTAGTGGTGGAACAGCAACATTGAAGTCTTTGAGTGATACCAGATGGGCTTGCCGTGTCGAAGCAGTGCGTTCTTTGTTAGATAATTTTGAAACCACTCAGACGAATTTATAAGAAATTGCACAGACAGACCACGACAGTGGTGGACAAGCGAATGCTTTGTTAAAAAGTATAGAGGACTTCAACATTGTATTTGACTTGCAATTACTCAGGAGAGTTCTAACACAATGTGACTTACAGTCATAGACCCTTCAGGCAAGCAGTGTGACCTACGAAGTTGTGAAATCTGTAAAAAACAGCACACTCAAAGTGTTACAATCGTTCAGAACAGATGAGTTTTTTACTGTTGTTCAATAACTGCACATAAATTGATGACAAGTGCGGGTTAAGAACAGCCGAGCTTCCAAGAAAGGGTAAAATTCCCTCCAAAATTGGGGGAGGGAATAAAGTTCCATTTCAATCTGTAAAGCAGTATTACAAAGTTTCAATCCTTTGGCCAGTTATTGACATCCTAAACCAGGAGATAGGGGCCAGGCTTCAAGAAAACAACCTAGATGTACTTAACCACTTAAGCAAAGATCTAGGTGGAACTGACGTAGACATAGCCAGTGTACAGTATGTGTGCAAATATTACATTTTGGACAATGAACTTCTGCTGTCTGAACTGAGATGTTTTTACAAAATAGAAGAGTCAAAAACAAAAATATCCAAGAAAGAGCTGCCGTTTTTGTAGAGAAGTCTTTGGAAAGTGTATCCCCTCTACTTTTTAAACTTTACTGTTTGTTTTTTACAATTCCAATGAACTCAGCATCTTGTGAGAGGTCTTTTTCGTGCTTGCGGGGGTTAAAAACATACACAAGGAACACGATCGGCCAGGAGAGGTTGTCCTCGTTAGCTCTTTTGACTATCGAAAGGAGTGTTGATGTAGACATTTCCAAAGTTATTGATGACTTTAATGCAAGCCACAAGAGAAGACTTCATTTTGTATAAAAATAACTTATGATGACATTGAGTAAATTTTAAATACAGCTTTTTTTTTTTGTATGATGTTTGCTTGATTTTTACTTTCATGATAAAAAAAAACAGGCTGAGCACTCAATGAATTAAAAATAGGCCTTCTCTTAAGTTGTGTGTGAACGATATTTACTTTACAAGTGGTTTGGTTACTAATCCAAGTAATTAACGATTGTTTTAGGGTAAATAGAGAACGTTAGCAATTATTTTGGGGTAAAAATAGTCCGAAAAAGCTTCAAAAACTAACCATTTAACGCTGGTTTTTTTTTTACATTTTCCGGGGGAGGACCCCAGGACCACCCTTCCCCGTTCCATACCCACCAGTAGGCCTTGCCACCCCAGTTAAAAAGCTGAAATGACGCTACTGGTGACAGCCACCCAGAGCTGTCCCCTCCAGGACCCTCCATGTTCACCCACAAATTGTTGCAACACGCCGGGCTCTATAGTATATTTTTTTCAAACAACAGCTGCTGTGTCTTGAAAAGGGGCGGTATGGGGTTGTCCCCCACTTTGCTTAGCAGAAAGAAACGACACTTAACACATTATTGTCAATGTTTCAATTCGGTAAAAATACATGGCATGGACACGTTTTTAAAATTCAGGCCGACAAGTGGGGTGGTAGGTGAAAAGACGGTAATGTAACATTTGTAGTGTGATACATTCTGACAGTATAACGTCATGACTTGTAACTCGATAGAATTTAATGTGTGGTCTAGTTCAATCGGATGTACGACTACGATGCGAGAACGACCTTGAGTCGAGACTGCGCAAGAGCGAGGTGAGGGTGGGGGCCCGTGGCGACTGGTGGAAATTTCAGATGACAAGCACCAATTATGGTTATTCACTAACCAGAATATAGAAATATTTAAAATTGTATTTAAGCAAAGAAATTAACTATGCTGGGTAGTAACCTGTTTATCGTCCATCTGTGACTTATCCTGAATACCAAGTTTACTTACAACACTAAATATAATACTTCTACCATTACCAAGAGAGATGGCAAAAATATAATATTCATAATTTTATTTTATTTGAGTCACACAGTAATAAGACCCTGCGCCCTACTTGTTAATTATTTTCAGCAAAACCTTAAAAGGCACTTGATGTCAATGCATTGAAGTTAGTCACCTTATACACCCACTCTCCAGTCAATGTAAATGACGTGACTCAAAATGGCCGCATCTGGTGCATCTTTATCAACTTCTGGTGGATATGAGTAGATATATACTTCCCCTCTTCCGGGTATAGAATACCACTGGCTGGAGAGGTATATATCAGTCTCGTTTGTATAAGTTTGTTGCATGTGGTGGCAAATGTGGCAAATGAGCTTGTTTACTTCGTTCTTAATAGTTATTATGAAGTCATATCTGTTCTTAGGCTGCCTAGGGCCAAGCATGCATTTGGGAGGCAAAATCATTGCCTCCCGTCTTCAAAGCTATCTGGAGAGTTTGCTTCTCTGCCTTTGGATAAATGATTGTGGAAGATGCAGCACATTTAGTGCACACTTGCTTGGTATCAAAAATTGCATGAGGAGAAGCAGTATTACTAGCGCCAATGTTATGTGGATGGTTGTTATTCTGTAGGGAAAATATTAATTAATGCTCTTCTCTCCTTGAAATATTACTTTTGATGTTGCTCTCGATCTCATTTTCATTATTCGAGTGGGATTGAATGGAAATTATGTGCACGGAGAAGTGACGGCCTTTACAAACTGTATGCAAGCCTGCAAATGAATCTCCTTAGGTTCTGAGGCATAAATTGTCGTTGACTACTCGTCTCCATCATCTCAACTTCTTTACAACTGGTTTTGCTTGTGCCATAAAAGCAAATACCTGTTCCTGCAAAAAGCTTGATAAAATGACATACGTATATGACATGGGGTATAATTACGGAACTGCTTTGATGTCAGACCGAAGTACTGTTTTACTTACAACGTAGCCCTGTATCTGTACCGAGGAAAAAGTAAAATCATTTTAAAATCCGTTTTAAGGTTTTAATTTGGAGTGTAGCCTCTCGTTGGAGTGAAATTTCAAGTCAGCTTACATGTGCAATGTTCTGGAACTACAAGGACGTTCCATCTGAATCTTCTCAGGTTTTCTGAAGAACTGACTACAATGCCACAAGAGAACAGCTTTGTAAATTGTACAGCACATAAATACAGGAACATGTGGTTGAAATTGCACTAAGTAGACAAAACATTTTGTCACAGTTAATCATGAATACTACTGCGCACAATACGCATAAATAATATATATTTTCAGGTGTAAGACACATAGAGAACGGCTGTAGAGAGGTGTCCATATATTATTGTTTGTAATTTAAGCGTCTTGATGCGATGCAAAGAGATAGGCACGTTGCATGGCTGAATTCTTCTGTCAAAGAATCTGTGAAGACATCTTGTCTTTGAAAATGTTTTTGAATTTCAGCTGTAAATGAATGCAGGAGCAATTTAATTATAAATATTTTCATATAATTACATACAAGAATGATAAAACTGAAAAAATACTTTAAGAAAAGGCGTGGAGGACCATTTAACGTAAGTTCGACATTTTGAAATCGTAGTGAGATTTGTAATGATCATTATTGTCACTAGTCATGGACATGGATAGATTAAAGACTTCAGGGTTCAATAACATTAAGTAAGAATGGTACCTTAGGTTTCGATTACATGTAAAGTTTCGTATGATAAATGTCTCGAGTGACTGAAGAGGTTTGGGCGTCTCTTAACAGCGAGGTCTTGAGAGAAAGTGGTTCGTTGTCATTCGCCTCTGAGTTAAAACCTGGAATACAAAAACCTACAGAGTAAGAGGGTTATTAACATTGAGCACTGGAAAGCCTACATATATATTAATTTTTTTCAGCCTCGTGGCTTTATTTTTATTGAAGTAGATGTTATTGGTGTTAGATCATTTGCATATAAATAGTGTCTTGAGTATATTGATGTCTGTCATATTTCATTCTTGGTATCTCTTGTGGTCTGGTGCGCCCCAAATATGCTGCACTGCATTTTAAGGGAGGTGTTACCTTGGTTTGCTCTGAGTGAGTAAGGTTAATGACTTACTCAATCACGCTTGAGATATGCTCTAGGAATATAAATGGCTTGATAACTACTTTTAACATAATGCATTACATGACTGAGCCTGCATTTTTCACAACTAAAACACCATTTATTCACAATCTTTGTTATGGTATATCGCAGTTACATTGTAGCTCTATATATAGTTCTGGACTATATCTCTAAAGGAACTATACACAAGTTGCTGTCTCTGATCTATAATATTTGACTACGAAGACTTCATTCAATACTACTGCTTATGGGAGAGTAGTCTAAATGAAAAAAACTTCACATCTGTTATCCTGCCAGATATAATATCCCGTTTGCTAAAAATCCAAGCTGTTTTGGAAATCATGAGTAGCTAAACATTGCGACTTCTTCATGTTGTTGGAATATTACAAATTTTGTAACATTAGCGCAGACCTGGGTTGTCGGTGCACTAGTAGCTTCTTCAGTCCTTTTTAAAATTTTGGCAGTTTGAGCCAAACTGGCTCTTCGAATAGGCTATTTAGGTTTTTTTTTGATAGTGCATCAGCAAATATGAAACTAATGAAAGCTGTGACCACAATACCTTAGAAATTCTTTCATTTGTTTTGGATAAGGTTTTGTACTTTTCACAATATAGATACAAATAGCTTTTCTAAATATATATGAATCGTAGCATTTTTCGTTGGCCTATTTATATTGCTTAAAGATCATGTGCCAGTTTAAGGTATCATTTACCCCTGTTCGTATGGTAATTAGTTGCTATAGTTTGTCATAATTCGATACTTTGATGTGTTCCCAGTACTCTTGATCAATTAATTGAGTGTCACAGCTTTTTGTGGTCATAGAAATTGTCTCATTATTTGAGGGCAGCAATTGCACGATATGTATAATACAACGCATTATTGGAATTCCTAATTTTGAAATGTGCCTTAACGTAAAACCGAACCCCTGGTGTAAGCTTTATAGTGTTTCATTAAAATCGCACCCGTCACCAGCCATAACGAGACACAGAAGTCACACAAGTGTGCGAAGAGTGGTGGAGGTCGCGTGAGCATAAAGCGCACTTGTAACGTTCAGCCATTCCACTGGCCATGCATACGAAAGAGCCAGCATACTACCAGAGTAACGACTTTGTATATCTGCACTTCATATAACCAAATCTTTTGCTGTTTTATTTTGGCCTAGCTTTGTGGTTTAAACTCCTTAATTAGCTTCAACAGGACATTGTGTAGTGGGAATCTTATACGTTAAATCTAGATTGTTGCAATCCATGCATAATTCCTCATATTTCGAATGCATCAACACCAATATATTTCGTAATAAGTGGTGTCAATTTTAATATTTCATATTTACTTTCTTGAATATCTATATATGCTGTGCCAGAAAAATAATCAGAACCAGATTGAAAGAGAATTTAAGGACATATATGGATTCACCTCAACAAGGAAATTGTTTATGCCTTGTAAGACCTTAATTTCTAGCAACATACATGTCGAAGCATCACATATACTTTGTATCAGCAACTCAGTTAGCTCCTTATTGTGGCCAGATGTTGAACCAAAAGATACAAACCTCATTACCTTTTCTCAACTAAAATCGTGGCATTATATACAAAACATGAAGAAGAGTAGGTCGCGTGTAGTTTCTATTTCATTATATCAATGATCATATATGGAGAAAACTGTAATAAAAGAACAGATAAAAGTAAAAGGAAACATGATAATTTTAAGTTAATTTAAAAATTCTAAAAGATAAAACCCAATAAGCTATTTACTGCTTCTTATGTATCCGAATTAAAATAAGAGGTTTCTGAGAAGGGTGGTTGAGACGATAGTGGAAAAATAAGGACTGTAGCCTAAGATGGACATGTATTCTGAACTTAGTTCATCATGATAGCCAGAGAGGAGTCCCTACTGTGCCCATCCTTAGATACTACAGGAGACAACGTCCAACACTATAAACACAACAGTACGCACAGCATCCAACAAAAAAACACTGAAAAGCCAAAAAAAAAATGGTATAGGCGTGCGTATGCAAATAACAGAGGTATGGAACCAATCAGAGTAATGCGATGCGGTCGGCAGTTAGATCGGTTACTGCTGCTACAATGACCGGTCATCACGATTTAAGTGAGTTTGAAAAATGGTGTTATAGTCGGCGCACGAGAGATGGGACATAGCATCTCCGAGATAGCGATAACATTTGGATGTTCGCGTACGATCATTTCACGAGTGTACCGTGAATATTGGGAATCCGGTAAAACATCACATCTTCGACATCGCTGCGACCAGAAAAAGGTCGTGATAGAATGTGACAAACTACGACGACTGACGAGAATCATTTAAACGTGACAGACATGCAACCGTTTCTCAAATTGGTGAAGATTGGATATGTGGACTGCCCTGCAGGATTAGTGGTGTGAATTGCCTCCTGCATACCTTAAGACATTAGTCGAGTCCATGACACGTCGTCTTGTGGCACTTCTGCGCGCTCTTGGCGAGAGTGTAAAAGGGGGTGGGGGCTACACGATAGTAGGCAGGTTTACCAGGTTTTTGTCTCTTCAGTCAAATTCCCAGGCATTCTGTAAGACACATCTGTCACATTTTCATAATATTGCCGGAGCATTTGCTGTTCAGTACTGACCAGATTATACTATTTTGTATGTCACCAGAAAATGAAACCCTAAAGTTCTTAGAGGTGCTCAATGAGCTGCATTTGAATTTTATACGATGGAAGGAGATGACGCTCCTTCCAATCGGGATGGATTGGCATTGATACCACCTCACATTTTAACAGTAATGTACATGGTTTAACCTGAATGCGCCACCTTGAGGGGGCCGAGGCCTATCAAACATCTACGAAAGGGCTTCGTGAACGGGCCCTCTAACTAGGCGGATCAGACTGTCGTCACTTCATTAACGAGCATCACACCTTCGAAACCACCACCAGCAAGGATAACACTCCTGTTTTATTGCCCTGGGAGGTAGTCATGGATCCCAACCACTTTTTCCCCAGAGAATTGAGGTAGCAGGTTCCACCACCAACATTTCCAGTCGAGTTCTGAGCCACCGGCGATGGCCCTCTAGGCAAATCCCCACCTCCAAGCCTCCTACTTAGCAGGATATTCATCAATGCCACCCAGAGTCCGACCTGCTATCGGCTCGACCAAAGGAGGGGGCTTCACACAGATCCCCTGGGTCCCCACGACTATGCCATTCTCACCTAGGTTTCACCCAGAGCAGCACAGCTCCTCCAGGACGCCAGACAGACCCTTCCGCAGAGCTTCGCCATCCCAAAATCTGCCCACCACTCTAGGCCCTGGCTTAGGTGGTCAGTGCAATCCACTCGCAGGTCATCACCGCAGGCGAGGGACACAGGCAGCCCCTGGAAGCTACACATGACTTCGCCATGACTAATCACCAGTGCACTAGTGGGGCCATCGCTAGCACATAGTCGTCCTCACTCTGTCGGCCATAGTGCAAGCACTATGTTTTTTTCGAGGAGGTGGAGATGGACTTGGGCGGTGCAAGGTACAAATCGACGATAATAGGTACATCAAACCAGAAAACTCCCCACTTCGGTTTTGTCAGTTGGTTTCGGCAAATTCCTTATTGCTTTGGTCTTCTCGGGGTCAGTTCCTATTCCATGGGTCAACAGTACATGGCCGAAGAAATTTATTTCCTTTTGGAACAGGTGGCACTTTTAAGGAACTAGTTAAAATTTTGCTGCGGCCACTTTTTAGAATACAGAACCAAAGCAATACAGGTGCTCTACAAATGTCCTCCTTGTCAAAACAATGCAAGTTAGGCATAACTTTGAACTACCAGGTTTCTTTCCCTTGGATGCAAAATTCAGTCTTCTCTTCGTCCTATAGAACTACCTCGCACTGCAAGTACCCACACTTCATGTCCAAAGTAGAAAACCACTGCGAACCTGCTAAGCTGTTCAATGTGTCACAAATCCTTGAAAGGGAATAAAAGTGTTTCTTGTTCAACTTATTAAGCTGGCAATAATCTACACAAAACCACAGAAAGCCATCTTCCTTAACAAAGACAATGAATGACCACCATAGACTAAGCGATGGTTCTATCAAGTATAACTCCCTCATTTCCTTCAGAATTCTCTCAACTGTCTCATGCGAAGCTAATGGCAGGCGTCTTGGTGGCTGCTTTATTAGCCTAGCATCTCTTGTATCAATGTGTTGGCAGATCACACTAGTCCTTCCAAGGTCATTCGGTCTTCAGGAGAAGGCATCCCTATTTCTCTGCAATAATTCAGACTGCCTTCTCTTGGCACCAGTTAAGATTTACTTTCTTTCCTATTAGCAGTTCATCCAGTACTTCTTGTAGATGATATTCTGTTTGCTTTACTCTAGAATATTCTGGAATATTTGGAAGTATCCATGTGACCTGCTTGCAAACATCTACCACAGCCCCCTCCTCAAGACGAATGTCACTATATGACCAATTTATTATTCTACGTGGAAAAATTTTCAGAATTAGGAGAGACTAAAGTCTTTTCTACAACGAATTTACCTGGCAATACGGAAAAACTCTCTGCTGGCTCAATTAGACCCGAATGTCTGACAAACTTTCCTTGACATCTGTCTGGAATGACAATTTCACTAGAAGCAGACAGCACAGTGGGTTGACCACATACTACTGGGCAGCTAATTGGGAAGCACAAATCATGCCGTGTTGACACCACCTACTCTTACTGCCTACCCATAGCACACCAAGTTGAGTAGAGATACAGGAACCCAGCATATGTAGTACATGAAGCCCCAAAATACATTCATCCTCTATTTCTGCTATGTAAACATCGTCCTCAATGCCAAGGTTACCAATCTTCAAGATCACTTTTCTCTTACCTCTAACAGTTATGGCATCACCTGTTACTGTAGTCAAATAGCACCATTCCATACTGTCACTGGGCGATATCTGGGGCAAGGCCTCTTTGGGGCAAGGCCCGAGGATGTCTGGTTTTACTACTGTTATGGTTGCCACAGTATCGGCGACCATCTTGCAAGGAACCTCATTCAGACTCCACTCCACCAATATTGCATCCCAATACCGTTTCATCGACCATACATGTCTTCCCTCCAGCAGTTACCGACCTCCGCCCCTCAAGTTCGGTGTTTACAAATTTTACGGATGTGCTGTATTCTCACCTGCTTCTGGCGGACTATTGTACCGCTGCTGCTTCTGTTGCTGCTGCTGCTGTGGGCAGTAGGCTCTTAGGTTTCCCATTTCTCCAAATGACCAACACTCAGGCCCTCTGAGTGAGGGGCGGCGAAGCTCTGTAGCTCGGACCCTGCAAGCGATGCTCCTAATGGCTGTCTGCGTCTCCTTCAATATCTTCTTTATGCCATCGTCGTCTTCGTTCAACGTCACTGCCCATAGCGGACGTCGGGTTGCGGTACCCTGTCTTTCCGACTCCACATCCAGTGCTTGGGCTAGGGCATCCTGTATGTTGTGGGGTGCGGCCAGACGTGTCACTTGCTGTACCTCCGAGGTTGCTGTGTTGGTTACTACTTGTACTGCTTCCTCACTTCTCTGTCATTCCTTCTTCATCTCCCTTACTACCTGTTTTACTTCATTCTCGACACTGTCCATTATTTCATGTTCACTTTCAATTCTTTCATTTACACTGTCCGTTCTTTCATTCTCTAACTCGCTAATGCCTTCCATTTTCATGTACACATTTGCATTCACAGATTCTATTTTCCTGTCTACGTCCTTATTAACAGAGACAATTTTGCTGTCTACATTCTCATTAACAGAGTAAACTTTTCTGTCTACATTCTCGTTTACACTATTTACAGATTAAATTACAGCACTAGGTTAGTATATTTACAGTTTCATTCACACTTTCTTTCACACCACTAATTTGGGTCTTTACATCTTCCCACAAGCTATTTGTACTTGCGCTCACTTAGATACTTAATCCCTCAATTAATACCCGAAAGGCTTTCAGTTCTGCAAGCATTTTTCTAGTTAACATTCACTTCAATAATAATACAAAATAGTCTTAATTATTTTTACTTATATCTATTACAATATTTTTTTTAAAATATAATTTTTTATTTCCTTAATGTCTAACTCAATTTACAATTGAATGCCTCCATCCCACTTCTGACACCAGTTGTATAAGATGCGTTGAGGGGTGTATCTGAGTTTGTGAGGGATTGAGGTCTTATTAAAAATAAAATAACTCAATTTGATTTATAATTTACATACAGAGCTATTATTTACAGCATTAAATTGCCTATATCAACTCTTGCCTTTTTATTAGTAAGTGAGCGCATTATTTATTGATTAGTTCACATCTAATTAAAGTCCTTCTCAATGATGCTATTCCATTATAGTAAATTAACTCATACTCATCATTAACACACATTCAGTCTGTCTGTTGCTATCATTTGTAATGTCTTTTACTCATGCATCCATTCCAATATCCCAGCTTGCAAGCCGCACTTTTTAATGCCTGATACTCGTAGTCACTGATTTCCCTTCCGCTGGTCACTTCTCTCGCCGCTCGTCGTCAATCGCTGAAACACAGTCACTCATCCATTCAACAACTCCCGGACTGGAGGCCCATCGCACTATTAATACTTTGCTGGCCTTGACTTGGAAAGTTCAATGTACCCTTTCTCACATTTAGAGAAACTGGGGCAGAAAACTACTAAAAAAATCTTCAGATAAATATAAATCTCAACACAATTAAGGTCAGCAGCGAACGCCGCAGAAACTATTATCGTGTCGGCTAGCTTTTTGTAACAGATACGCCGTTCCTAGGTATAGCTCGCTTGTCATTCAAAACATTCCGCTGACTTGCCACAGCTGCTATCATATAACTGCTCTCTCCTTCACTTCCGCTCGTTCGCGCGGAAAAAAGAAGCGAGCGCGTAGCAATACGTTCATATTTAAAAAACTGATTAAATAACTCAAGCTCTTATCTTACTAACATTTTGCAAGTCGACTAGTGCCGATGGATGGTAACCATAATGTGGTTATTCTGCTTAATAATGAGACATAAATTCAATTCATGCTGCAACAATGTTTGTAATATTAGCCTCACCTGCAACTAATAGACGTTAATGAATTATAGTTATCTTGTCAAGACTTTCATTATATTAACTAGTGATGAGGAGCCGGTATGTAAGCATAACCGGCAGTGCTATTTCTTTAAACTCCAAAGAATAGTTTGCCCGAAGATTTTACGCTACAGTGCTGATATATTGCATGTGTAATAATACCCTATTCATAGTGTGTTTGTAAATTGTTGAATATTTCCAATGAAAATTAGAAATACTGGCAAGGGGCCCTTACGCACGGGCACCATTTATTGTAGTATAGATAAAATCCAAAAAATTGTAAAAAAAAAAAAAAAAGAAGAGAAAATCTTTGTGAAATTTGTTTGTTCAGTTCTGATTTATAGAAACCGTTGATAAAATATCTAACAGACAGGCATTTAGACAGTGGAGTGGTTGTTGTTACAATACAGAATTCATTTAATTTGCCAATGTAGTTGCATTCCAGCTTTCGGCTTGTTTACAGTGGATCAAGGCATGCTGGGAGCTAGAGATACATTCGCCACAGGACTAAACCGTCATTGTGTTGTGGAGAAGCAACATGTGATTTCTACAAATATTTAGATTGTCACCACCTCGTAATTTCGCCAGACTTGAGGCAGATGATCCGACAGATGGTTTTATAAAGAATTGTACAGGAAATCCGGTAAGGTAATTAAAAAACGCTTTCATTTTCAAGCGAGGTAGAATTGTCTGGACGTTGCTCCATGTTGTTACATGTGTCCTGCGGGGGAAAATTTCATCACTTAAACACCTCAGCTGCGGATTTTAATCGTTCTCAGAGTCATGTGTCTAATATGCTTCCAATGTGTGAGCACAAGTCTGCAGGCACAATTTATTTCACCTCAAATTAAAAATATTAAGTTGCATTAATTTTAATCCACTGACAAAATTTGAACCCTTGTTATTTTGGCAGACATTTGCATGCATTTTGTTTGTCAGTGTGGTTGTGTAATATGGTTATCATGTAAATAATTGACGTGTAAATAATTACTGAATTAAACTTAACATAACATAAATGAATTCAATATCACAGCCATAATAGTCACTTACGTGGATCAAGGGCTGCAGTAAATGTACTACTACTAAGTATGTGTTTCAGAATTGTATTGCAAATGCAGTATATTTTAAAGTACCTTCCAGACATTCCAAAATTTTGTTAATAGTATGGGACCACGTATAGTAACACAAAGTGGCATTCCTAACGAGTTGATTAATATGCTATCTGTAAAAAATAAACCCATAGTTCGACAGGTATATACACTTGTTTACTTTTTAAAATTCTTATTGCTCAGACGCTCAGTGAACATTTTAAATCACTTCTGTAAAATTTTCATTGAAGTCATTTGTAACCTTCTCCACAAACAGGCGCAGACAATCTAAAAACCACTTTATATAATAAGTTGTGAAACTCGTAAACTTGCTTTTTTTGAAACGATCATGCAGATACTGTTTTCTATCATAGTGCATTTAAAATTTGCATATGTATACAACCATATAATGGATGATTTTACTAATCTTACTGATTAATAGTAAGGTAAAGCTACATTGTACAGCATTTCCCCAATTAATACTCCTTAGATGTGCCTTCCATACAGGTGTCAACTACCGTGATACAGTGAGCAGCTAACCTCGCTTCACACTCTAACACTTATGAAAAAAAATCCTCGTTATTGCTGCTTAAATCTCTCTTTCACCCCTCTCTCGCACTTCTCTCTGCCATATTTTTAGCTACTGGAACATTTCGTGCCTCACCTATGCCTATGCCCTTAAATAGGTTTTCACCACTTCCATCGTTGTACAATGAAGTATTTTTAAAGATTCACACTTTGCATATTTATCTTGCCTGTTCATGATATAAAGATGATTTGATATTTCAATAGACTCTCGGATACACTTTCTTTAAAGTTTAAGACGTTGGAAATTAATTTTAACTGGCCAAATTCAATTCTGTGAGCGGTTACAATGGAGTATTCAGATATGGCTGTGTGTGGATTTTCAGTTCATTTGGCAAATAATATATAGGTCTTACTGGCATAAAAATCATTGCCAGAATTATATAAGAGTAGAATATAAATCGGGAGAGTTTGGCAAGGGGATCCGGGAAAGAAGCTGACCACCCGCAATGATATGTTGTCACCCAGCCACCATATTGAATATGTGTGACTTTGACCCATGACCTTGACCTTGACGACCTGTACCCACGACATTGGATGATGTTGAACACAAAAATAAAAAAAAAATTATATATATAAAAAATTAAATAAATCTAAACATTTTATAAAACGAATGTTTAAAGACGTAAACATAGGAGATCCGAGGTTATATGGTGGGTGGAGCAGTTAAGCTCCTGGCACAACCAACCCTCGTAAATTTTTTTTGGCTGCAAAATTGGCTCCCATACAGGCACCTCCCTCAACATACATCTACTGTTAATTTATTTTTAGACATTTGCGCACCAGAGTGCACTGGTAACTCATGTTTCGAGCATCAACCATTAAGAGTGCTATCGACCTGTGCCGAATGGCGACGAGGGCCATATCTACAAAGTATGTAAATTGTCAATTTGAATTTTTGTTTTATATTCAACATAATAATTTTTTTAATTAAAAAAATTTTATAAATAAAGGAGGTAGTTTTTGATTGATAAAGTAGTAAAAGTAAAATAAAACACAGCCTATTTTTAAAAACTATTTTTTTCAGTTATGTACAACATTCGAAAATGCAATTTTAAAAATGCATAAACACATATATTAATTGCAATCTTCAGTGTGCACCACACGATGTCTACATCGGTGACCCAGGAAATGTAGCGTGCTGGGAATCCCATCACTTGATATACGACTATCCATTATGTCGTTTCAGCAACTTCTCGACAAATACACACCTATAAACTCTGCGTAGAAAGCACACCATGGATAGGAACATTAATCAGATCCTCGAGAAAGTATGTCCTTGGAGAATAGTCTCGTATATGTTACACACGAAAGAGTTCGGGGCTCCAATTTGCTGTGAACCCTTTCTCGAAGATACCGTTCTCTTTGGATATGTGCACTATGTTGCCAACCTTGGCTTTAGGACTGCGAGGATCCCTCCTCGTCAGAATAGTATACCCAGTTCGAAGCAAGGCGGTGCATTTAATTTCTTCGGGCTTCACGCTTGTGGTAGAGTGCACTGTAGAATTATATTCCCATATGAGGTTGGGAGTATTTCCATTCACTTGCGGTTGCCATTCGCAGGGAAACGCCGCCACATCTTACCCTGCAGTGTGCTGTAAAACTTCTCGACGACAGATGCTTTGAGATTGCTGTACATGGAATAATGATTTATGTTTTGTTTCTTCCTCAGGGCCTCTAAGTTCGCATTGCAAAATTCCTTGCCATGATCGGTTTGTAGATTAGTTGAGATGCATCCTTCACGCAATGCATATGTCATGGCATCGGTGACATCGCGTGCATTCTTTGAATTTACAGGCCTGGCCCAGGTGAATTTGCTGTTTGCATCAATGACAGTCAACAATACTTGTAGCCCTTGTTGACCCGAGCGTTTGGTATCATCTTGACGAACTCAGCTAAAAAATAGGTTGTTCACCACGCAAATCATGACCTTACGGCAGTGGTAGTTGCGTCTCGGGGATGCTTGTAGTTCATTGGTGATCCCCAATCGACTCATTGTATGTAGCCTACCTCCTTCAGTTTTTCGATGATTGAAATTATCTAGTTAGCGTAGGAGTAATTTTTAACACTTTTCGAAGCGAGCAGAAGTTGCAGCCTATCGACCAGCCCGTTCGGGTAGCCCCAGAATACGTAGTCGGTGTTCTTGTCGTCTATCTTCTTCAAACCTTCGCCACTTTTCACTGCTAATCCGCTGAATATGTCTGCGAGAACGTCGATCTTTCATGTTTTTCGTCCGTATAAGCGCTGATCTCTAAGGGATTGCTATCTGGGTAAAGTGCATGCATGAGTTCGAGCAATATCTTGTATTCCAGAAGGTCGGGTTCTGTAAACTCCTTGGGCTCCTTTCTAAATATATAAGTTCGTTAAACCCGGGAGTTCCATGCCCTACCTAGATGATCCCACCTGGTAGAAACTCGATTTCATAAGTACCTAGGAACCATATATCATTATACCTGTATACACTATACATCGTATCATTATTGCATAATGTGTACAACCATAGGTACCAGTGAACCAGAGCATTGGGTTTGAGGGCCCTCTTCAGTACCTTTTCATGTGTGGCAAATCCACACCCGATCCATCGTCCTGATCTTTATGTATCTCGTTATGTTTCCACTTCATCATAGGCACAGCAATATAGTCGATTTCAGTCTTCGCGACTATGGGAGCTCCATCGTCCTCTCTGAGTACATCGAGATGGCGAGTAATTGGCTTAAAAATTTCTTCATTTATAAGGTCGTGCGAAAGACTGGCTCTCTTGGCGAGCAAATACTTTGAGCAAACAGACTGAATCACGCGATGCATGTCGTTAGTTATGTCTGATATCGCACTGAAAAATAATGGTCTGTTGATCTATGTTATAGGTTTAGTCCCGAGTCTCCGACAAAACACATTCGATCTTGTCCAAGCGTTCGCTGCAAACACCCAATATGTCCCTGCTGTGTTTTTGGACACATATTTTAGTGGCTAGGCGGGAAATCAAGGTAGTGAACACACATGTAATATATCCTTCCAGGTTTTTTCAGTTTCTCTTCATTTTGCGTAGATGTCACATTCAATTTCTCAGTAGATTGCCATTGCACACTCGTTAAATATTCGCCAATGACCATCATATCGCGAACTGTCTCCATTGTCTCACGCTCAATCGTCGCCTCAAGCTCGGCCAGCTAGTTCCGAAAGAATGTGTTTTATTTGGTAAATGTACTGCGTGATTCTGAAATGATGACATAACCAGTTTCGAGGACAACATTTTTAGTAGCAGCAATCTGGGATAGTTCGGGTTCCCCAACAATGTGAATTATTCTTCTGCTAGCAACACAAGTTCGATTGTTTCTTGGTACGTGACAACCTTCAACTACGTCTCAGTCAAGCCGCAGCTTGAGGCTCCTTTGCCCGATATACAATATGCTCTAACTCATTCTCGATGGTCGACGATGAACTGATAGATCCGTTGACAGTACCTACCATTATTTAGGGGTCAGTCTTTAACGATCGTCAAAAATCCGTACTTGTCTTTCCAACACAAGTCACACAGACTCTTGAAGTGTGATAATGTCATGTCCATATTTACATGGTCGTCGCACACATGTCCCAATTTATAATCATCCATGCACAACAGCACCAACAGGTTTTCACTTCACGGAGCAGCTGCTTGTGCATGCGCGAATCAGTTTGGCTAAGGTATACACAGACCATGTTTGCATGCCGCCACAACATAAATTATTGATGTATACATTTTTGTTTCTGTCATGCAATATAATCAAAGACGAACAGGAATTTACCAATGCTTCGCTTGGAGGCACCACCTTTTCTTTATCACTAAATGGGAAATAACCCACACTGTCCTTGACCTACAGTATTTGTGCAAGTCGCTGGTATGTCGGTTGCTGGAATTATTTTGAGTATAAATACACATTCTAGAACCGAAGACCACTGGGTTCCTCCAGCATACTAAGGAGCGCACATATTTTTCCAAAGTTTGAAGGAGCAGTTATGATGCATAGTAGAGTATTCAGAAATAGGTTTCCATGTCGCGATTCGTGAGAGATGGCTTCATACTCATCAGTAATGCATATTGTTTTAGTATCATCTTGATTGAACATATGTATGATATAACCACCATCTTGGGCTGCATGCGGTGCTGATTACGGAGCAGGCAGAGGAATTGTGTATCTATTGCAGTGCGATTGCAGAGTGCATGGTGCTCATTGCAGAGCAGGCGGAGCTATTGTGTAGCGATTGTGGGGTGATTGCGGAGCATACAGTGCTGATTGCAGAGCAGCCAGAGCAATTTTGCGGATCGATTGTGGAGCGATTGCGTTGCATACATTGCTGATTGTAGAGTGATTATGGAACATTTGGTGCTGATTGCGGAGAAGGTGGGAGTGATTTTGGAGCGATTTCCGATACGGTGCTGATTGTAGAGCAGGCAGAGCAATTGTGGAGCCATTGTTGAGTTATTGCAAAGTGTACGGTGCTGATTGCGGATCAGGCGGAGTAATTGCGCAGCGATTGTGGAGTGATTATGGAACACATGGAGAGTGTAAATTATGAGGTTATTGTATTTGTACAGAATCAGTGCAACACATTTTAGAATATCTCTTTAATGTATAACTCCAAGGAAACCGCCACTGGCAGAGTTCGCACTGAAATATCATACTTGATTGAGTTTTCACCCTGCCAGTAGTTGCTTCATGTCGTTGCAAATTGTGCAAAAATGTAAATGCTTTACTACAGAAGCTACAATGAAGATGAATAAATCGTACTTCACAACTGTACTATTTTAAGAATGGAATGATATTGAAACAAAAAAGGGTAACAGGAGCATATTTAAACTTTTCGCAATCGTTTAACCACGATGTCTCGAAAAGGTAAGATCAAGTTTGAAAAAGGTGTAGTTGATATTCTGATCTACAATCTACCATCCTAGCGGCACATTACCAGTTACAAGTTATGTGAGCCGGAAACGAAGATAGCAAAAAGACTTGCACATGACGACACAGGCATCAATACACTGGACGAGGCGTGCAAGGAATGCGACATCGCTTACTCCCTGAACAAGGATCTACAAGCATGTCACCAGCAAGAGAAGACAGTTGCATAAAGGGCAGAGGAGATAAGAAAATCGTCAGACACTGGGCACTGAGAAAAAATAGTCTTTTGCAGCATTTCCATCATAATGGTCGAGGCGAAGATGGGTATGGGTGCAAAGAGCAAATTGAAGGAGCAAGTAAAACGAAATCTGGTGAAAAAATTAAAAAAAGTATGCAAGACTAAGAAAACATCTAATGTCAGATTTTCCCATTGCTTTTGCCTCCATTCAGGGCTCACGCGAGCCTAATCGGAGCCACGAGTGGTATAATTCGGGTCATTAACACAGCATCGAAAGAACAGAAGCAGTTGTTTGAGTCCCGAAGTAACAATGCAAATACGGAAACCATCGCAGTGGGTAACAAAATGGCTAAGATCTTTACCTAAGGCCATACTCCAGTAAGAGGAGGAAGTGTGCAAAAGCAACACAGTAGGACTATATGTTCATAAAATCTATACTTAAAAGACCGTCAACAGGATTTGGAACTGTTTGTGCACAAATTGAAGATATCTAATTTTCGTTACATGTTCGTTCAACATGCTTTACCCCCTAAACACAAGAGAGACGAACATGCTGTAATAAACCTGGAAACCACATCAGGTCCAATACTCACCGGGTAACTTATGTGAAACATGGAAAGATGCATAACAGTATAACAGTTTCGGTTATTAACAACCTCCACACGAACTCCGATGGTACCTGAAAGGAACAAAGCTGACTTACAACTACGAAATGGAGCAGATGTCGAACACATGGAACTGTGGACATTTTTGCCTATGCTTCCTTGTTTGTTCATACAAGTAATTCAATAAAATGTATATACATCGACAGGAAACCATCAGTCATGTCGATAACACTTACCTTAATGGGTCGTAGCTCCAAGTTTCGTGCGCTACACTTCTCGCCACTCGACATGTAGGGGGAACTGTATATCGGCCTGATCGATTTTCATTCATACAATGCAATACCGAACATCGATGAAAAAACAACAAGCTGTACCGCATGAAAAGTGATATTGTTTCCCATGAAGTGCCACTGCCCATAAGCTCTTACGAAATAGACGACATTGTAAATTACACTGAAGATTCACTGTCGTCCAAGACAGAATTCTAAATATGTGGAAATACCAATATTGTGAATAGTGTCATCGGATATAGCGAAAATATAAGAGCTGGTCGTTTTTGAAGACAATGTGACGAAGGTGAAACTTCATGCGAACAAGCTTTTCCTGATCGGACACTACACACTACTATGGGAAGTTCCTGTAGTGGTCCAACAGCAATATATCTGTTCTCTTTCTTGTCAGTCTTTCCTGAGGATTAGAGGAACTCTGACAAAAAAAGATGGAGCCAACTCGGCAATGAAAAAAATTCTAGCAATGGAATTTTTTACCTAAACGATCACACCACGTATTTTCTCAATGGTGTAGAGGTGGACAAGTCGCGAGATGTGGACATAACCTCATCGATCAAAAATTAAATTTCGCTCACGCCGAATGAACTGTCTGAAGCTAAGATGGCAGGCTGGGGAATCGAAGATGATTATAGAGATACCATATACCCTGGAGGCAATTAAAAAGTGTGCATCCCACTCTCCATGATATTGGAATTCGCCGAAGACTACAAACATATTATCGTCAATTCGAAGCAGGGAATGATGCTGCTTCTACCTAATCTGCGTGTGGACACCATCATGGGTACGGGAGAAAACCTGGAGGCAGTGTAACTAAAGTTACAGTCTATCGAATGGATGCTGCTTCATGTGCATTTGAGCCCCGCTGAATGTTTAGACCATATATCTCGTCAGCAGCCATGGTACAGGAACTTCAGACAAGAGGTTTTAGCCACTCCAAGCCTGGAACAACTGGCGAGAAGAATTGAAAGTATCTGGCTGTGTAAAGCGTGACCTTACAAAGACAACAAGGTGGGCTGAGCCTAGATTCCAGCATCTTTACATAAATATGTATCGAAATACATATAACCAGCATATAAACCAATTAAGTTGTCCATTTTCGAAATAAGCTAATTGACACGAATGTTATTTTCAGATAAATTGAAAGAACTGTTAAAACTATTTCACTTAAAGCATTTTGGTTAAATTTTAGTTATGTATATCAATAGGATTGTAAAGAACACAAACGGTGAATGTGGAAGAGTTTACTTATATAAACCTTTGTAATTTTGTATAGAAGATAACAATTATATAGGTCTGCTGCTGTTAAGTGGAAGTAGCTTGTTTTTTTTATTCTGGAGGTTATGCAAGTAGCTTATTTTGCACATGTTGTGAGGTGACGACATTAATTGTAAGACAAATNTTTGTAAAGAACACAAACGGTGAATGTGGAAGAGTTTACTTATATAAACCTTTGTAATTTTGTATAGAAGATAACAATTATATAGGTCTGCTGCTGTTAAGTGGAAGTAGCTTGTTTTTTTATTCTGGAGGTTATGCAAGTAGCTTATTTTGCACATGTTGTGAGGTGACGACATTAATTGTAAGACAAATGAAGACAGATATTGAAAAACTAAGTTGCACAATATTATTGAACTCTTTACATTTGTAGCAGAAACTCATACAGTATAACATATATTAGAGAAATAATGTGTTTTGAAACAAACGTTTACGAGATATCTACATAACCATTAAAGAAAGTAAAGCAACCTAACACAACAACTTTTTGTTGCCTAAATTTGAAGATTTATGTCCTCCATTGGCTCATCAGCATCATTATAATCTAGAGCATCTTCATCTCTGCACATGATCTCTTCTGTTCCATTTTATTCTTGATAAAAGTCAATGTCTCCACCTGCTGCAAGTTTTTTCCATAATGTTTAGTCGGTAACGTGTCAATGTCGTTCAGCTTCATTCTGGGTAAATTTACACTAACTGGTACCAAAACNTTCGTTCAGCTTCATTCTGGGTAAATTTACACTAACTGGTACCAAAACTGGATACATATCACTTTGCGACTTTATATGTGTCTGCACAGAAAGAGGTTTTCCTGTGTCGCAACGGTAAAAAAGTTCTCTTCTTATAAGTGCAATCACTCNTTTATTCTTGATAAAAGTCAATGTCTCCACCTGCTGCAAGTTTTTTCCATAATGTTTAGTCGGTAACGTGTCAATGTCGTTCAGCTTCATTCTGGGTAAATTTACACTAACTGGTACCAAAACTGGATACATATCACTTTGCGACTTCATATGTGTCTGCACAGAAAGAGGTTTTCCTGTGTCGCAACGGTAAAAAAGTTCTCTTCTTATAAGTGCAATCACTCNATATGTGTCTGCACAGAAAGAGGTTTTCCTGTGTCGCAACGGTAAAAAAGTTCTCTTCTTATAAGTGCAATCACTCTTTTGTTTCTAGTTACCATAAATAATTTTGTTTATTTAAAGGAAAAATGCTAAGAGCATGGTTTCTTCAATACTCCTTTAACTGCTTCCTTCCAGTCATAGCACATAACGAAATTTCGAAGTTTTTAAAACAGTTCCAGTTTTCTTGAATTCATCTATATATGTTGACAGGATAACAGTACATTCCATTTCCCGAAACTTTTTTCCAGACTACCGGAGATTCGGTCTGCAGGAAGAAAGGAATGCCTCGTAACAGAGAAAACAACAGTGATACGTTTAAAATTTGAGGGAAGCACATCCAGGGTAACCTTCGCTAACATGCCAATCAGCATAGAAGTATTATTCTTACCAGAAGTTCCATCCGCGTATAGCTCGAGAGAGGTTATGCCTTACCACATAATGTTCGTCAAACGATGGTATAGTGTAGATGTTATCTCGCTTGACCCCCTTTTATGGTCACAGTACAACCACGTGTATAAAAATGTGTTTTTTGGTTTGGGGTGTTTTTGACGATCCTTCGGAAATGGTAAAGTTACAAACATATTACTGCCTTGAGAATTAGTTGGCTTTATCGTGAAGCTTCGGCAGTAAAGATTTTTCTGGCAATGAAATCTTAATTTTATCACCCTTTGTGCAGCCTTCCGAAGTTCTACATAGAATGGTTTCGCTCGTAATTTATGAACTCTGAAATTAGTAAAAAGGGATTGTTTTTCAGCATCTTGTGAAATATTGATGTTTTCTGTATGAAGAATACAATATGAGCAGGAATTTCAAAAGATATATTGTGGATTGTATTGAAAATACTATTAATTAACTCTGAGATGTTCGTCGACATTATTCTTGTAGGTATGCCATAAGGTCCTGATATTTATCTCTGATTATAGATACTGACGATTACACAATTTTTCTCGGCAATAGTGTGATTGTAACGGAACAAGGGATTCTGTAAATTTACAACTGACTTTTCTTATCCACATATTTGGCTATCTTTCTATCTCCACCTCGTTTTTAACTAGGTCTTTGCCTAGTGATGAGATAATCTCTGCACATTCGCTGAACTCTGCTTCTTGAAATACCTAATATACCAAAAACTTTCGCTGACATGGCTCTACAAGATGCTTACCTGTTTATTTTCTAAACCTTGGGATGTAATTTTTGTTTAAGGCAGCTCTCGTCATTCTTGTTGTTGGTAATGAATCCACTGTAGACGTTTTCTTAGGCCTGCTCGGTGTATCGCCTGCAACATACGTAACGATAAACGGATCTCGTGTAACCTTATCACAGCTTGAACAAAAGTTTTGATGGAGCCATCTGATATCTTGTTNTCTCGTGTAACCTTATCACAGCTTGAACAAAAGTTTTGATGGAGCCATCTGATATCTTGTTTATGTAATGTGTTGCACTTGAAAGTTGACTTTTTCTTTGGATTATGATTACACAATGTAATTTTTGGAAAGCCTTTTGAGACAGATATCCGCTTTCTAGCTCTCTTCCATGCATCTGAGTGTTGGTTTCCCCTTTTTTTTTAGTAAAATATTTCCCAACTTTAATTATCTATCCACATTCTCTAACTTATTCTTCCACAGAACTCTTTGATGACATCTTAAACACATTTATAAATTAAAAACATAACAATAATATTAACACACAGTTTTCGTAGCTTCCAAACACTGCTTAACATCACAGTTGAAAAATGGTGGTCAAAACCCTATCTACTTGATGTAATCAATGCAGCCAACTTTGTCACTCTTTTTTATACACTTTAATCAATATTCTCTCTTTAATAATAATCCTCTAAACAGAATATTACACAAATTTACATTTCAATTGACATGCTATCCTCCAAACACACAGGTAGCAATTAGCTACTTTTGAAACTGAAGCCGCCATTCTATATAGAAATATGTATGTTGATTAGACAGTTTTAGTTATGTTTAGTGGTATGCCATGGCGATAGTTGTGCTACTGGATATTGCAGCAACTAAACCTGTTTGATACTGTTTCATATTTTGTCCACACTTTATACAACATACCTAATGCATTTGGCATCTTGTGTTTTGTTTTATGATAGAATATTATGCTTTATGACAAGATGAGGCTGCATTCCTGTTTTAAAATTTTCTGTCAATTAGCTTGTTTTGCAAATGGACAACTTAATTATTTGTTATCTATATATATATATAGCTTAGAAGCAAGTAAGTGTTATTCAATTATAAAAAGTTCTCAAACATAGACTATTGAATGAGCNTTTATGATAGAATATTATGCTTTATGACAAGATGAGGCTGCATTCCTGTTTTAAAATTTTCTGTCAATTAGCTTGCTTTGCAAATGGACAACTTAATTATTTGTTATCTATATATATATAGCTTAGAAGCAAGTAAGTGTTATTCAATTATAAAAAGTTCTCAAACATAGACTATTGAATGAGCNTATATATATATAGCTTAGAAGCAAGTAAGTGTTATTCAATTATAAAAAGTTCTCAAACATAGACTATTGAATGAGCAATGTTATAATACCTCATCTAATAATAACAGGACAATATAACATCACAATTTCAACGGACGTTAAAATTATTTTACCTTTATTCTTTTCTTTTTAATTTTTTTTAACTGCATTGTCGATAATCTTGAATTTTTATAAGTGATTTCATAGTTTTAATGATTGGAATCCCAAAGCATAAAATAAGGTCAGTTACTTTAATAAGGTTATTTGAAACAAAATTATTTTTATTTTACTCAAAACTATTTCATGTTAAAAGAATAAAATTGGTTCAAACAGAAAAGTTCCAAAAAGAACTTCATGTTGGACGAACGACTTGGTGCGTTGAATGCTGGTGCATGCACATGCATAAGATGAACTGATAGGATGAAGGTAAATTACATGATGGACTTCCCTCACTTCCGGAGTTTACTGGAATGCTCTTGCCATCGCCAAAATTAAAAAAAGGCCACGCATCAGCGAAATCGCCCCAACACGAGCAGAAACTTGGTCGTGGAGAAGCCTCACCAAGGCTTCATTTAAGTCGCGAATGGACGACCGCTTACATAAAAAAAAAACNAAACTTGGTCGTGGAGAAGCCTCACCAAGGCTTCATTTAAGTCGCGAATGGACGACCGCTTACATAAAAAAAAAAACACCAGAAGAATAGAAGCCCAGTACAAAATAATAATTAACAAGATTGGTGAGTAAAATATATATAANAAAAAAAAAACACCAGAAGAATAGAAGCCCAGTACAAAATAATAATTAACAAGATTGGTGAGTAAAATATATATAAAAGGAACTTACCAAAGCAGTAAAGTTGGACGATGAGTCCATAACTAATTTATGAGAAAAGGAGACGATATAAAAAAAAAAGCTACGCCATTATTAGTCTGAAGCAAGAACAAAGAGATAGGGAGTGTTCTGAAAGTAATTGTGACTGTTACAGATATCAAGTCGCTTGAAGCGACACCAGAAACAACAAAAGTTTTATGAGACTTTACAATGACCGAGATCAATTCAAAAGAACTGTATGGAAAATTACAGAAAAGCAAATTACATTTTACGAAACTATTTTTTACACAATTATTTTGGTTTCCAGGAAAATAATTTTTATACTTTCAATTTGATCAGATAACACTCGGAGCTGGTCACCTATAAATATTAAAATTTAAATTTAATGCAAATATAAGCGTTTTTACAATTTAATTCACAAGCAACATTCAATGACGAAGTTTTCACCTAGCACTCATTAAAATTGAAAAGCAAGTGCAAACAATAAAAAAAAAGTATAAAAAGCATGGGCCTACCAATACCAGATAACATAGTAAATTCAACAGTTAACAACGACTACATCAGGGAAACTTCATATAATATATTAGAATTGCACACCACCGTAACACTTATTAGTTTTTCTCTGTTATATATAGATATATGCTACCGCGGAGTTTTTTAAGGTATTTTTATTCTACACAACTATTTACTACATTATATTGTTCCATCTTTAACTATTTATACAGCGTATTGCAAGAGAGTGCGCCGGCGGCAAAATTTTTTCTTCCTTGATTCACTATTATCGCCACTGCTTATTCCTTACGTTACTTTACGAAACAAAAATATACTAAAACTTTGTCAGAGAACATAGCTATGAATAAAGAAACACGTAAATCGGACAAGTGGTTCTCGAGTAATAAGCGCACTAACAAACAGACAGAGAGATGTTGAGTTTTACAATATGTATAGTTATAGAATATTAACACTGAGTAAAATTCAAATTTTTTTTTTTTAAAAAAACCTCAACAGTAATTCTGTAGTCAACGCGAGTGGAGCCACGAGCACAACTTGTTATATATAAGTGAGAAACATCGACGAGCTCGTTCAGTTGTCGCCTAGAGGACTGATCGTCATCATGACTCTATTCTGTTCTACGAACATTACCACAAATGCCAAGACAGGCTACAGTAGCATGGAGTGTAATTTCATTGCAGAAGATGGATATCTGCACGCCTACACCGAAACATGCTATACAGGGGCCAGCATTGGCAATTCACAAATTTTCCTGCCTCTTACGAACCATCGCAGATTCAATTGGACTGTCATCACCATCAGCCTGTGTTGTGTTCTACAAGATGCCGCAGATGCAGCTGCCCTGCACAGTGGACCAAATCATTGGCCCGGCACAGACTCACGCTACCATCCGTGCACCAGATTGTGCCATATAGTTTCCCCAGGAGGGGCACGAACCATCGGTCTACTCCTATTACTATGGGACATAGAAGGATGCCTCTAGCCAGACGACCAGATGCCGTCGGTACCAGGTACTCGTGTCAGTGCCCATCATGGATGGTTCTGCCTCCGGTTCCAGAGATGAACCTGCACCTACTAGCCAACGACGCTGTCACCGCCCAGCAATGTGTCTTCCTGGGGCTGCCGATGCTGGTTTCACTACACCGACAGAGATTGTTTTGATGAGCCGGATGTCGACACTACCATCATCGAGCCATCGATCAAAGAGGAGCCAGGTCTACACTGCAATGATAATGCAATGAATGGTGAATCGGAGACAAGTACTGCTGCTGCTTGTGTCGAGGGTTTTCGTAGCGAGCCTGTGATTTGTGCGTCCTTTCGTAGAGCACTGATACTTATCACCATACAATAATTGCTCAGGCTTTTACGAGATACCCACAAACCATAATTAAATATCTGCTGAATTAAAAAAATGTAAAATTTGGCCTTTGTTCAAAGAAGATTTTTAAAAAATGTTATCGATTTTGTGCTAATTATATATATATTATTAATTATACAATAATTTTTGTGTAAAAATATTTGTGTTCGTTTGTATGCTTTTACCTCTGCATAATTCTTATACTGATATCTGAAAAATTTAATAATCGAAATATTGTTTTCAGTATGAAGATTTAGTCAATTGAAAGGAAATGTAATAACTACATAGCTAATACATGTATTGGTGTAAGACTGATTCAGGTAAAACCCTGCTGGGGTTCCATAAATGATTTTAGCAATATTCAGAGACTTCCATGTAATGCGTTGACAACAAAAAACTACCTGCTTTTATATATAATTTTTTTCTTTAAAAGAGTAATTACGTTGAAAATAAAAATTTTATATGGCAATTTTCATACTTTGCATATATAGACCTCGTCGCCATTCAGTACAGGTAGATAGTACTCTTGCCGACAGAAAACTATCTGTGACAGCTGATGCCCGAAACATGAGTTACCAGTGCACTGTGGCGTGTAAATGTCAAAAAATAAATGAACAGTAGATGTGGTGTGGTGAGGAACGGGCCTGGAAGGGAGCCGACTAAAAAGCCAATAAAAATTTACCAGGGTCGGTCATGCCAGGAGCTTAACCACTCCACCCGCCGTCGAACCCCGGACCTCCTACGTGCACATCTTTAAATATTATTTATAAATTTTTCAAATTTATTATGTTTGATTTATTTTAAGTTTTTTAGAAATGTTTTGGTTCAAGGTCATCTATGATCACAGGCACTGATATGAAATTCAAGGTCATGTGTCAAGGTCATTCAGATCCAACATCGCGGCCGGGTGACATTACATGACGGGTGGTCGGTGCCTCAGCTCCTCTGCTGGATCCCCTTGCCTCAGACTCCCCATTTATATTCTACTTATAACCCTTCAATTAACAAAATGGGACAAGACCCTTCCCGAAGGCCGGGTCACGAAAAATTTGCCGTATAAACAATAGTAAAAAAAAAGTGGAGGACTGACGAGTATACCAATAAAAAACTGTATTTGTAGAGAATGAAAAATAAATTATTGCATAGTTAGTAGCTCAGAAAAATGTCTTTAAGTCTACAGGTAAGAAATATATTTAAAAAAATGATGCCTCCTCCGATGAAAAGGTTATGAAAGAATAAGCCGAATAAAATGTGGTTTTTTCTTCAATCGCAAAAAAGAAAGATATTAATAGTAAAAAAATATTGTATCTTCTTTGTTTTGAAACATATTTAAAAAGACAGCAAACAAAGAGTGGTTCAAATGTCGTATAATATATGTAGGTCTACAAGGACAGCTATGACAATAGCTTTCAAAACACTTTGTGAGTTGTGTCAACCAGTTTGACTGTTTATTTAGTGAAGGAGACTCGTCGACATTGATATTTTTGGATACTCATAACTGATCATGATTGTATGGGGTATCTGCCCAAGCGAATGGCTGTGTGTATGGGTACCAGTTCGTTAGACAATAAATAGTTGATTTCATAACTCACACCACAGCTGAGTTTTAGAATAGAGTGAACATTCCCCGACCATATTGTGAGCACTTTGATTCATTGCCATCCATCTTACATTCTATTTTAGTAAGTTTTTATGTCCAATGAACTGGCCCGCATGCTGTAAATCACTCTCTTTTATGGTAAATACTCCACTAGGAATGTCTGTGATATTCTATGCAGACCCAGAAATTTTCTTGTATTTTTTAATCATATCCGGTATTACAGATGAGATAACACAGAAATGAATGAGAGCATTGTCTTTAAGTGGTGGTGACAAAAAAACTGTATCCCAGTACATGAATGATGTGTCTAATTATTTTTTACTTCGGGGTTCGTCACAAATTATCTCAGCTCTTATCACCAAGCACTTTATAGTAGAAGGTAAGTCATATAGTGCAGTATCTTCACTGTCGATGACCTTATGCTCTTGATCTTCATCCAGGAGCAGCTCTAGCTGACAAATCTTGGTATGTACTTTTCTTATTCATTCAGGTAAAGATATATATTCCAGTAATGATGTTGAGATTTTAAAACCCCAAATTAATATTAAATACACACTCTTAATATAGCAATATGAATGCATGCAAGTTAAAGATGTGTCAGTGAGAGATTGGTTGAACATAAATATCACATTGATGTACCTCTTACTACAACCAACTGCATTGCTACGCCAGAACCTTATCACATAACACCAAGACCCTGTTGTCCTTTTCGCAATGTAGATACATTGTTTCCCTTTATTGGCATGTTATGGAAATGCATGACACGTCTGCCAGGGGATGTTCCTGTATCAATCGGTGACTGAGAAAATGATTTGCTGCCAAAATGTTTCAACTCAGTCATGCACAAGCATTGAGGTGTGATACAGACTTAACAATCAGTATGTTGCAAGCACTTCACATGTGAATTATTATTATGCATGCCTGGGGTGACCAAAGATTTGAGCAGTCAATCCTGGAAAATGTTTTTTTTACTTAAATGTTTTTTTTTACGTTTATTCTAGTCCAGATTTAAGTGTTTTTGTTAACGAGTCAGTACTTTTCTTTCCTTCTTTGCCCATTAACTCCAGCAAAATAAATTTTTTTTATCAGAACTTGGACAGTTATATCTCGCATTACAGCCACGCATGCATAGTCAACATCGCTATGGAAGTGTACAATACATGCATTACAGGGAAGAAGATGTATAATATACTAAGATGGTGGGCCAAAACACACGGAGCCCCAAATATTTAAAATAAAATAAAATGTATGAAAGAGTTAACTCTGTGCTTGTCGGATGTATGAATTCAGCACTCTTTGCTATTTACCTACAATAAATCCTACCAAACATCTGGAACGAACTTAAAAAATAGGGTATTACAGCCTTTGAGGCAATTCAGGGATACGCCCCGCATACCGAATAAAATTTGAGAAAAGTTAAATAATTTAGGGGAGAAAATCATTGTACATTTCTAATACAAAATTTTTGAGCACTTCTTCTCCTGAACTGTTCCAATTTTCTAATGCACATATTCCCATGTGATATTAAAGATATATGTGTTTATACGTACAGACATATGAATTTGTAAGGAAAATAATACTTAGACAAAGGAATAGGCAGTCATGTGAAAATGCACAAATGTGTTTAAAGGCTTTTCACGATAAAGTGAGCACTCTTGAACTCAAACTTTGAAAAATGTCACTGTCCCTACTTGCATATATCTTAATGGGCACAAAAACCGGCATGCGCTCAGTTAAGTTGGTAACAACGAAGGGAAAGTATTTCCACGCTTTACGTTGAATTAAAACTGTTATTGAAACATTTCTGAATACTGAAATTATTGCTTATGCTTTCTGTATTTTTAATGCATTTAAGAGTAAGAATTGGCAATTTGTAAAATATTTACTTTGCTAATAATTTTGCAGTTTCATATGACCGACGCATTAATAAAGTGGCCAGGTCCTTGACAATGTTTGTTTAAAATATGGCGGAAGAATACATAATGTGCATATATTTAGATTTTATGCAGGGCTTTTAAAAGTGCTCAGTTTACCGTGAATAGACTTAAGAAAGTTTTATAGGTTTTTCGCGGTAAATTGATCACTTTTAAAAGCCTTCTTATTTGGATTAATAGTCAAAAAATATTATTTTAGCCTAAGACATTAAATTCCGAGTTCGGTGGAATATACACACTGTGTTTATAACTTACACGGCAATATTTATTTTAAAATGTGGTTAAAGGATGAAAAACAGCTGAAAGAAAAAGTAACTAGGGCCTCAAATGTGCTCACTTAACCGCAAACAGCCTATAGTATGTCTTGGCACAGGTATCAGGTATAGGAGCTAGGAGCCGTCCGCAATATTGATTGACGTCACAGACGAGGGTCGCGCTAGACGGCCTGGGGTGTTCTAGTTGTCGTCAAAATTTTCCGTTTTACACCAAAATTCACTTAGTAATTTGTTGAGATTGCCCTAAAATCGCATTTTCTCCTAAAAAAAAATATTTAGAAATATTTTGCTCAAGTTCTTAAAGGAGCAAAGCGGATTTGAGGTTCCCTGGTGCGATAGCCAAAAAGTCCTCCAAGCATAAAGCAGGTTCGAGGCTACTCGGTGTATGTGTCCACATAGCCATCGTAAGAAGCAAAGCAGAATCGGGGCTCCTCGATTTCAAGGTCATATAATCCTCAAGTGACAAGGCAGACCAAAGGCTCCAAGTCAGGCCCAGTGCATCAGGTGAGTCAGCGGTCATGTTTGTTTACATTACTGACCCGGACCACGATGTTGGGCGTGGGTGACCATGACTTTAACCACGGTAACCCTAAACACATATATGGAGAAAACCAGTTCAAAACTTGATAAAACTGATGAAAATATACTACAATTGATTTGCTGACCCCGACTACCAGGTTGGATGTTGGTGATATTGACCCCAATGACCATTTGCTCAAAAACTTCAGAAAAATTAGCAAAAATCAGGGACAAATGTATGCTACTGTTCCCGATACCATGGTGGATGTGGGTGACCTTGCCTTTGACCATGGTGACTCTAAACTGGGAAATTGAGAAAAATCGTATAAATCGAAATACTTGTAAAAATCGATGAAAATTGTCATTACTGACCACAACCGCTATGTATGAAATGGTTGATTTTGAGGGTTATGTTCTTATATAGATGGTGGAGCATAGTCACTCCCTGGTACGACGATCAGCAGACGGCTTATTAGTGGGTTCCTCTTGACCCCTGTGCCAATTAATCATTGACAATACAGTCTGTCTGTTTGCTGACAACTTCCATTACTCCTCCCTCCGTCACGCCAAAGTAAATTATTGTATTTATGTAAAACACGTTCCCTGAACAGTTTGAGCTCTGAAGCACCGTGCATAAATTTATAGTCTTGAGAATTGCAATACATGTTGTCACATTTTGCAGGTCTATAAAGCAGCAAATAGTCGAGTCTCAAGCAATAAACTGCACCCATCACATTATGTTGTTGCATGTTAGAGTACCGAAGCTTTGCAAAGACAAGAGGGATCAGAGAATTTTCCACTAAACCTTATTCCTTTTGAGTCTACTATCCCAGCACATGAAATTTCCATCAACGTTTACAGTCCGAATGAAATATCCAAGAAATAAGTGTTCGCTCCTGCAATCTGTGGTATTTAAATATTTACGTTTTATGATACGTTTGATTAGTTAAGATTCAAAGAAGTGTTCTCTGAGGTTTGTAACTTATTTTAGCCAGTGTCCTTGATGTTTTTTATTATTTGCACGCAATATCGTTTATGCTATTTTTGTCCCGAAGTTGCACAAAAGTACGCTAGGATGTTCAAGTATACGCATTATCAAGAATTTAATACCACAATAGATTTTGAAAATTACGCTGTTATTATTTTACTAGCACAATTTTAATAAAGAGTAGGTCTGAAGGTTAAATGTTGTTATTTTTTAACGCCTCTTCAAAAAAAAATTAAAATTTGACGCGAAAGAGGGGTAACATACGCTCTCAATGTTAATTATGAGCCTGAATTGCTTTCTAACATTGTTTCAGCTCAAAATAACGAGGACCATTAGAAAAACATGTATTAATGAGGAGCTTTATTACGTCGTGACGTTTATTGCGATTAAGTAAGTGAATGTCTTGTTCCGTTAGTGGATGAATACTGTAAAAATTAAACCAAGTAGTGATTTTTTTTTTCGATATAGCGATATTTCCAGAAGTACTTTTAGAGTAAAATTCTGGACTGGACCGAACTCGGACTGGAGTCAACACGAAGCGAATGATGGCCGAACATGGACTGAAAATACAGTATGTTCATAAAATCCGTTACCATTAGAAGCTGTTAACACAACACACAGAAAGAGTTAGAAGGATGCTGTTTTTGCCAAAAAGTTCTAAAAGGTCCATATTTTTTTGTCTATATGAGATTACCTTTTGTTGCATGACTTGATTGATGCATGATGGTAACACAACAGTATTAAGCACAATGTGTGATATGGTATGCGGGGAGTAAGTCTCTGACAACAGAGCAACGATATTATCGACGTCAATATCGCACTGTGTCTCTCACTATGCCAAGCATACCGAGATGGATGAAAATCTTTAAAGAGACAGATACTGCTCATGAACTACCTCGTGCCGGAAGGGCCTACATATCCGAAGAGACAATTGATAATGTTCGAACAGCATTCATACGGAGCACCCAAAAATCATTTTGTCATGCTTCACGGGAATTGCACTTGCCAAGTTCAACAGCGAACAAGGTGCTACATAAACATTCACATATATATGCCAACAAAGTCAAACTTTCTCAGGCTCTGCAGCCGGAAGACCACCATCGGCGTTTCGACTTTGCCTGCTCCATGCTCAACGTCGTTGAATAAGACAGTGACTTCCTGAAGAAAGTTCTTTTTTCATATGAACCAACCTTTCATGTAAGTGGCTATGTCAACCGTCACAATGTGCAGATATGAGGTTCGGGAAACCCACACCACATCCAGTTAAAAGGTTAATGTGTTGTGTGGACTCGTGTACAACAGGGTGATCGGCCTTTTTTTTTTTGGCGGATAAACCATTACGGGGGACACTTACCAGGACATGCTGGAACTATAGGTTTTCCCCCAGGTAGAGGAGTTGCAACAAAACATAATATTCCAACAATAAGGCCAGCCGCCTTATTGCAGCCAAAATATAAAGGATGTTCTTGATGTAACGTTTCCAAACAAATGTATCGGCCGTAATGGCCCGTTGCCTTCCCTCCACGCTCTCCAGATGTAACATCATTAGACTTGTGATAGTGGGGTTACGTTAAGGGTTATGTGTACGCTTACCCAGTTCCACACATAAGGGCACTAAAATTGTAGATCATGGAAGGTAACGAGCGAGTCAGTGCTGGTATCCTTGCCCGTACTTGGGTAGAACTGGAGTATGGCCTGGAGATTCTGATTGCCACAAAAAGGGCTCACATTGAAGTGGTGTGAATATAGACACACATTTTTGGTCATGTAAAAAGTTGCGAAATCCGCCACCTTCTAACTCTCTTTGTGTGTTTGTGGTAACAGTTTGTAATGGTAACGGAACTTTATGGATATCCTGTCCATTAGTGGTAAAATACTGAATCCAGATTGAAGTACAAACAAGTGTGAAATTGTAGTTAACCTATTTTGTAGAGACGTCTTGTGGCAATACCGTGTACTAGATAACAAATGACTCTCGAAATACAACGAAATGCGTAAGAGAATAAACATCTTGCCAAATATTTCTATGTCCCGTCATGGAAATTTATTGTTTATCTCGCTTCGCTTAAAAANGCGTAAGAGAATAAACATCTTGCCAAATATTTCTATGTCCCGTCATGGAAATTTATTGTTTATCTCGCTTCGCTTAAAAACAAAAGCACTTCTATTTTGCATAAAATTTCCATAATAAATTGTGTACGACAAAGAACTTAAACATGCCATTTCGAAGCATTGTGCGTAGCGGCTACGAAGCACTTGATGTGGGTGCCAGTGTCGCCCTTATCGATTCTTTGCAAAAATGTCTTAAAAGCGAATACATATACACTGAAGAGCCAAAAAAACTGGTATACGCATGCGTATACAAATAACAGATGTATGGAACCAATCAGAGTAACGCGATTCTGTCGGCAGCTAGATCGGTTACTGCTGCTATAATGGCAGGTTATCAAGATTTAAGTGAGTTTGAAAGTGGTGTTATAGTCGGCGCATGAGATATGGGACATAGCATCTCAGAGGTAGGGATAACATTTTGATGTTCACGTACGACCATTTCAAGTGTGTACCGTGAGTATCGGGAATCTGGTAAAACATTATATCTTCTACATCGCTGTGGCCGGAAAAATATCGTGAAAGAACGGGACAAACAACTACTGACGAGAATCATTAAACGTGACAGACGTGCAACCCTTTCTCAAATTGGCGCAGATAGGATTTGTGGACTGCCCTGCTGGATCCATGGTGTGAATTGCCTCCTGCATACATTCAGACATTAGTCTAGTCTATGCCACGTCGTCTTGTGAAACTTCTGCGTGCTCAAAGAGCCCTACACGATAATAGGCAGGTGTACGAGTTGTTTTGGCTCTTCAGTGTGTATATATATATATATATATATATATATANTATATATTCAGGTAGAAATAGGTATGAATTCCAAAATGAATTTTTTTGCACACATCTCAAAGTGGAACAAATACATGCTATATTACACTTCAATATAACTGGTCATGTTATTGGAAAGCCATGAAGAATATTGTGAGATTAATTTTTTAAGTCAAAATAACTAACCGAAGGTAAACCAATTGCCAGAGTAATAAAAACCTTAATCCTGAACAACGGTATTTGCCAACTTTGTGAGCAACTATTCCCAAATCTTGGTGCATGTATTTTGCATAGTATCTTGCGCCGCGATAACACATGAACACTTACGGTTCCAGAAATTGCTTTGAAGAAACACATCGGCCTTGTAAATTTTTTGCTCTCTTTGCTATTGGCTCTTTTTTCATGGATAATTGAGCACTTTCGTAAACCCTGCTTACGATCTATTTAACTTTCTATTTTTTATATTTGTGCAATATGTAAAAATTATCATTTCCATGGGCCGAATCACTTTATTTATGCACCAAGCAAATCAAACAGTGGAATTATTATGGAATATAGGCTATTCACGGTAAAGTGAGCACTTTTTGAAGCCCTCTTATTTGGTATAATAGTCAACAGATATATTTTATTGTAGTATTAGAAATAGAATTTCGAGTATGGTAAAATATACGAGTATACATTGTGATTATTACTTACTAGGCAATATTTAATTGAAAAAGTGATACAAGGATTAAAAAATGGCTGATAGGAAAAAAGTAACTAGCGTCTGAATAGTGCTCACTTTGCCGTGAACAGCCTTATATATGCAAATACGTGCTCTAATATGTATAAAATAAGAAACTCTGACTTCAGTATCCATACATTTAAAAGTTACTTTCGCTATATAATGCAATGTCTGACCACTATTTTTGGTTAAATAGCTGCCAACTTAACTGGGAGCCTGCATGTTACAATTATATGCGGTGATTTTTTTTTTCAAATGGTAGATTTAAAAAATTATTACTTGCACTGAACAGCCTTTAGTAAAAAACCATTCTGTGGGATTGCACTTTCTTAGTTTTTTTCCATTGACTTGCATAAAATTGCAAAATACGATTACAGGCTCCTCCCGATTAATAGAGCATTATTGAAATCAACATTTCGAAATTCTCACTACCCCTGTTTGGATATATATTAACGAGCACACTGGATAGAATACGTACAGCAAAGTTGGTAACTTAGGAGGGAAAGTAGTTTCATAACTTGATGTAGAATTAAAAGTGTTGGGTAAAAATTTGTGAAATAATTTCTTATACATTGTGTTCTCGTAATTCACTAAGGGTCATAATTAACAAAAATGTAAAATAATTACTTTTCTAATAAATTCGCAGTTTCGCTTGTCAGACGCATGAATAAAAAGTGATCAGGCATATAGAAATCTTAATTTACACAACGTGGATACAAGTTTATCTTAATCAGAGTTTTCAAAAGTTCTCAATTTACTGTGACGGACCTATAAACTCTAATCCGTTAATTTACGTATCGTAACCCCTTCTTGGTGTTAGACACCAAAAATTATTTATTTTATATTCTTACGAAACACTTTTTATAGGCATTGCTTACAATTGCTATATCCTCCCATTAAAACATTTTTGGCCGCATAACTTTTGAATTATGGCATATCAAAATCATAAAAACCGAACTAATTTACCGAAATGAGATAATTCACTTTAAAATAAAATACTATGAGATACTTAAGAAATATTGAAATTCTTGGAAATATGTTGTTATTGGTTTTTAAAAATTCTCAAGAGATGTTTTGCCTGTTGCTGATTTTTAAATTTTATGAATTTTTGTAGAATAAATTTTGCTAAGACAACATTGAACTGAATTATGACTTAACATTTTAGTCACCCATTTAAATATTCCCATACATATTATCGTGTATTTTATTTGTATATCTTAAGAAAATTAAACTTTTTTTTCCTGCGAATAATGAGCACTTGGAAGTGAGGTGTACATTTCCAATGGGTGCTTGATCTGTGCACCCCAAACGTTGAGAAATGCATAAAAAAAAAAATAATGGAAAAGGTTGCACGTCATGAAACAAACTTGCACATGATGGATTAGAAGCAGTTTGGAAACAGCTTTCCTACTTAACTTAAAATAGTTTCAGGACAAGGCCCCTTCTGTTAGTGTACAAAGTGTTTTTTTTAGAAATCCGGCGTGTTATATCTGGACAACGCTGCTATGGAACAGGTTTTTGTTAAAACGATTTTAGAGGGTTTCGAGTCGTTTTGAAACCGTTAAACTTTTTCAAGAGTGGAGGATATCGTGGCCAAATCTGTGGTACCCTTAACGCGATATATAACTTTATGGGCAATGTATCATTTGTAAATGGACGGTGNATCGTGGCCAAATCTGTGGTACCCTTAACGCGATATATAACTTTATGGGCAATGTATCATTTGTAAATGGACGGTGCATCTGATGTCTACCAGATGGGTTATATTTCGTACACACATGAAATAATGAAGTTTTCGGTGGCCAGCAGCCTTAAGGAACCCGCCCTGCCCGGCGCTCGAACTTCGTTTCAACGTGTTCGAAATCCAGGTTTTTTTACGAAACTATTAAACGTGCATCTAAGGTGATAGTATACTAAATTAACGCACACTTTAAATATCGCGCACACTAGGAGCACCATTTCAGAGCACTCCAACATGACTAAGAAAGGCTTTTTCAAAGATCTGTATCACAAAATATATACGTAATATGCTCACAGAAATAATTGAGGGCCATGCATTGAACCTTGCTACAGACTCTACACAAATAAAACGATAGGCTAACCACTGAAAGACCTATAGGTACACGTATCACGGCGAGTACACATCCGCGACAATTCAGAGCCCTGCACGTAGCGGCGATGGTGCACTTGTAGCGCGCGGCAGTGACGCCCTTACCGCTGCCACGCCTCTCTCCTTCAAAGGCGGAAAAAATCTCCAGGCAGACGGCCCCTTAAGTTGTCGGAATTGCTGGCGATCATGAAGAGGGCCCCGAAGGAGACAGCGGGCATTGGCTATCATCTTCCATGGGGGGTGCATCATCTGAGATGGCGCGTTGGCGGGCCGGAAGAGAAGACTTGCGAGGGGGCCGGTGACTTTATTGATGTCGGTAGGCGGTCGCGCTCACACCCTAGCACGACTCGCCCTCAAGCCCGCGCCTCAAAAGACGCGTTGCCCCAACACATCACTGTGTCGGACTCGCCGCCGTGAATGTCACCTCCTCTTTCGAGAACCTTCGGATAACACCGCGACGATAGGCTGCGCCCATTGGGTGGCGCTCTTTTGATGACCGAAAATTTGAGTTTCGACCTCGCGGCGGCAGTTGGAACTCTCTGAATCGCCAGGTTAAGGGTTCCACCTGCCTGGCGCTAGACCTGCGTTGCATAGTGATTGAAGTCCTTTTCTTTACGAAACTACTGGACGTCCCCCAGTTTGATTACCTACGAAAATACTCAATATCCTAGGCGAGGACGGAATGGTACTCGCAAAGTTACCAAGCATGCTGTAAATATTATTTTGGTGTTCTCCAATGTAGTTAAAATGGCTTTTTCAGAGTGCCGTATGTTGAAACATACTAGTCGGACACGAGTAATACTACGACAGGAGCTTCTGTTGAACTGTGCTACAGACTGTCCATAAATAAGTCGAAGGAGTAGAAGACTAACCTAACAGATGAAATCATGGAACAGTGGCAGGAAATATGGGACTCTTCTGAGAAAGGAAGATACACTCACGAACTGATTCCAGATATAAGATCAAGGATGGAGGTAAATGGATTTCTGTAAACCATTACAGTACGCAACTGTACTCTGGCCATGGAAATTTCAAGGCAAAACTTCACAGATTTCTGTTGGTGGGATCTCCACCGTGTGAGGCCTGCGGAGTGGATGACACTGTTCAACACGTCATCAGTGAGCGTATTAAGCCTGAAGATCTTAGCNACCGTGTGAGGCCTGCGGAGTGGATGACACTGTTCAACACGTCATCAGTGAGCGTATTAAGCCTGAAGATCTTAGCAAATGGCTCCAGGATACCCTTGAAGAGGAGGGCATTCTCTTAGATATGGATAATGTACTGAGAAATAAAACTCTCAATAAAATATGGAATAACACGGCCACTAAAGTCGGAAGAAGACTTGAAGACTTCGACAAGTGGCAAAGAGAGCAAATTTCCGATGACCCATAATGGGATATTCAGGTAAAGGCTTAACAAAAGTAAGTCGGAACATCCCAGATTGGAGAGGACAGGTTTTTAAAAGAGAAAACCGGTAGAATACCGAGTAACGGCACAAAGAAAAGTGAATGGCCCGAAGAGACCAAGAGGAGAAAGTCCCTTGCACTGCCTTACTCATCAGAGTACAGTTGCAGTGCGGCAGAATGGATGGTGTGCTGGCCTTCGGGCCTTAAAAACCTGTCCATAAATAAAATGATAGAATCACTGCTAAAAGTCCCGTAGGTACAAGCAGCACTACGAGAACACTGCATGCCAGTTCAGAACCTTGTGCGTAGCGGCGATGGCGCTCTTGTAGCGCGTGCCAATGTAACCCTTATAGATCCCACGCCTCTCGGCCAAAGAAGGAGAAAAACGATGCCGGCAGACGGGCCCCTTAAACACACCTTCCCAATGACGGGTCAGCACTAGGGTTGCCAACGGTCCCGTGTAGGTACGGAATATCCCTTATCCCGTATGGACATAGGGCGGGACGCCATATTTCCCGTATCTCAGACTTCTTCGAAAATAAGCTCAACGTAAACAAACAGAGTGTTTGTAATTCCCCGCCTTCGCAATTATAAGTAGGTTCACTCTGGTGGTCTAACCCAATGGTCACAGATAGCTACAAATGAGTTCGCGGAAGTAGAGCTTCCAGTGAGTGAGTGAAATGATTTGGACGGCTTTTAACATCGAGGTCTGGAGAGCCGAAGCTTTCAGAGAGGTGTACTGTACAGTATCTTTTCTTCCAGTGCGTGTTAGTGTCGTCTGTTTTAAAACCGATTGGATCAGATATTCAAATTATACTGAGTAATGACTATAATAGAGACAAATGTTTTCTTTTATATATTCAGATGAAATGTTTACTGATGCATAATACTGACTTTAGCACAATACACATCGTATTTAAAACTCCCCATTCTTAAAACAGTCGTCCTTGTTATTTTCATTGGGGTCATATGTGTGTCGAGTTGTCGAATTTTGTCTCTTATGGCAAAACCGAAAACGTTTGTAAACCAACATCACATACGGTAAAATTTTATTTCTTACTTAAAAAGAAAAATCCTTGGAAACACTGTTGCAGCCACAAACAATTTCGTTGAGACAAGTTCAAAACATGTATTTATAATAGAACAGAATATAGTCTTGTATTTCAACATTCATTACAGGAAAGTAAATATGAAGCACTATTTTTTTTCTAAATCAACTATGGTGAATAAATAACAGAGAAGTGAAAGAAAATCTGTCGAAAAACTGTATTCACGGGGGAAAAATTGCATCTTGCCAGCAACAAAACTTCAACCCGCACCGTTTGTGTAAAAGCTCAACGCTCTGACCACAACACTAACTTTACTTACGGTGTCTAGGTATCTTTTACTCTAATAAAAATTATTATACTTAGTTAAACAAGCAGTTAATAATGCCACGTTTTGGAAATGTTTGAGGTTATCAATTCAGAACAAAACTAAAAGTCTGCACGTAAATTACAATTGTACACAGTTAAATATCTATAATTACATTATACTGTGTACTGTTATATGTATATACATGGGCAGGTAGGCTTTGACTACATCTTCACCGAGGTCATAATTTTTCTAGGTTTCAATTTTTAAAACATTATGTAATGTTTTCTTTTTAAATCGTTTCCCAAGACCTCGCTGTTAAGAGCCGCACAAATGTATCCACTACTACTTTTATTTAAATGTCCAGGTTATGGTCGCGCGATGCTAATCAAGATGGTTGTGATGTCATCCGTGGTGTTGGCAGTGACGAATACCAGATGCCGATATCTGCATGTTTTCGTATTATCTGGGACTCAAGCTCGTGTGAACATTGTATGTGTTTCCTCATGGTACTCCTGTATGCTTGCATTAAAATCCAAGGTAGAAAGTCTCCTGTGAGCAAAAACTGGGCTCATAACTAGATATTAGCAAACATTTTTCTCCAACTAGATGGACGGTTCGCGATGGAGACAAGTTACTGGGCGACAAAGATGTTGGCGAATGTCCTGCTAGTTCGAGCCCGATTAGAGGGTGCGACATCGCATGTCATGGGCATACTCAAAGGCATGCGACATCAAAAAAGTGTTCTTTAACGTCTGGACGTCTAACTCGAGACATCACCAGGTAATAGCTTGCCAAACATCATCAGCCATGTACCAAATGACCGAAATATAATTACGGCGCTTTAAAGTGGTCACTACACACACACAACTCGCAATCAATGTAATAAGTACCTCCTTATATAACTTGATGTTATCATGCCTTCAGTGTTTGTTGTAATTTAACCAGCAGACTTGAACTGTCTGTGGGAGTAGGTCTCGGCAGGAGTCAGTTTCGCCAAGAGTCAGTTTCGGCAGAAGTCGATCGGCAGGAATCAGACTAGGCAATAATCAGTCCTGACGGGGGTCAGTATCGACAGGAGTAGGTACCAGCAGGGGCGGGATTTAACTATGACTCTCTTCCGGGTGTCGTATCCCAGCGTACCCCTGCGCTCCGGTGGATTTTGGAAGGCTGAGAGATCAAGCTGTAATGGCTGTATGATGTGTGTCACTGTGAGCCTCTCAGTGGCACCATACCTGGTGGGAGTGTCCTTGACTGTCAGACAAATAGGAAAGGTTCTCTCTTCTCGACTGGTGGCAACTGCTTGACGGGCATGTGTAATATGTCAGGGCTAGATACTCGTTTGGATGGTGGAACGGGAGTCACGTTCACAAATGTGGTTAACTCGACTTGTGTCGGTGGTGGGAGGAGTCGGGAAACCAGTCTGTAATGGGTATAAGGCGTGGCAAGCCGTTTGGGGGCATGATTGAAACGATTTCGGCTATCCTTACTTCGGACTCGCTGGGCTCTGCCCCTGACTGATTGACTAAAGGCCTAGTTGGGGATTTGTTGATGTAAAGGAAGTGCTCCTAACATCTGACTTCGCTACTCGTCAGCACTGTCCATTGTTACATGTGGTGGGACGAAGCAATTCCCTAGTTATCTAGCCTTTGGTAACATACCTGGTGGAAAACCAGAAAGCCAGATGACCAGGTTCTAATGGATGTAAGATGTGATTCACCTGGCCTCATTGTGAAAAAGATGGGCCTTGTGGAGCCATATCTTGTAGGGGCATTCTTCACTTAAGCGACCTTTAGGGGAAGGATGTCTCTTCTCCGGTGAGAAAGGTGGACCTGGCCAGAGCAGCACTGTTTGGTTCAGGTGATCATCCAGTATGTTAGATACCACTGGGTGGTGAATAGTTAGAACTATTATCAGTGCTATTAATGGAATCTGGTGGTGACATAGTTACAAAAAAGGGCTAGTATTGCATCAAACAATAACCTCTGCTAGCTCAAGGAAACACACACCTCCTGACTGTACAGCTTGGTAACCCATGTGGATGTGGTCAGCAAACATGGGAAACTCCCAGGTGTTCTCTATGGTATGTTTTACTAAAAGGGGTATCTGCCTCCCAGGCTGGGATCGGTGGCGAGCCGATCGACTCCTTTATGGTCAGACGGATGGGGCCGAAGCAGGAATCTCAAAGTGAAGAAAATTTTAGTGTATGATAATGGACTAGAAGGACTAAGTGTCGTGTGGAAAACCCACAAGTATTAAGGAATGGAAGGAGAAGCACAGACGGGCCTGAATGGCCTTGCTTGAGGTTCCCTCATTTTGTACTATGCGAGTGCGGGGGATTGGTGTGGACGCCTGTCAGCCCTGGTTATTCGCAGTTACTGGATGGACCAGGTTGGAATAGTGAAAATGGTAGATGATTTATCTTCTGCAAGGAGAATGTGACCTTGTGGCACCGAGCTATACCCAGTGGGGCTGGTGGCCATATTGACAATTTTCACAAAAGTAAGGATGTTTACACCCAAGATTGCCTTAGGTTAAGTGGGGACCAAGTGGGAGGATATATTAATTATTTATAGTGCCTGCATAAGTCAGTCTTAGTGAATGACTTATCTTGAATGAAAACACTGCAAGCCACTGATAAGGTGAAATCGAGTATTTCAAGTACTACTACAAGCGTGCCTTCGCCGACTGGCCAAAAAAAGTACTCGGAAAAAATTTTTGCCATTTGCCAAGTTCTTTAGTAAAAGCAGTAATGCTCGGCGACAAGAGAAGAGTGTTTGTTTGAAGAAACCATTTCACGCTATTCTTAGATGCAATATGTTCTAGAAATTCCCTCAAAGTGATAACTTAAATAAACATGTATAGGCCTGCAAGTGAAGCTATTTCGTCCAATATGAAACAATATGGTTTGGCATCGCTACCTCCTGCTACTACACTGCATACTAGTAGGTTTGGTTATGTCGAGGCGATTATGGCCTATACAAGCGACATACAGAGTGCGATACATTAAGTTCGTAGCAAATTAAACACTTCCTAAATTGGCAACTGAAAAGGACGAACTTTAAAAAAAACAATGCAATACCAGTAGCTGCGAAGACTAATGTCGCCAAATCCCCCCCTTCCCCTTGATCAAGCAAGAAAAAGAAACTCGGTGAGATCTGTGATGATGGAGAAGCAGAGAACGGCGGTGAATATGGCAGTGATTTTCCCGACGTTCTAACGTATCTCTCCAATGAGGGTCCTGCGGCAAGTGGTGTTAATAAAGCAGATGACGAGAAGAATACTGGATACATATTTCCCGAAGACCCGAATGAAAATTGTTTGTTGACTAAGACTGTTGATCGCTATGCAGAACTGTAGAGATTCCTCCCACATTAAGGAGATATCTTCAATCATCGATGGACTAAAGGACATGTGCTATATACTGATGAACTTCTTGCTGCTGAGATTTTAATGTATAAAATACGTAAGAAATAAATTTTTTTAATTAAGTTTTTTTATACACCATGCCATATATATTTTTAATAATACTCTCATTTTGACGCAGTGTTATTAGCACTCGGCTACAAAAGTCTACATACAGGTATTAATGCGGAATATTTAAGTAAAAATGTGCAGACCCTGGACTGCATACATGTATTGCAGGCACCAAGTACAAATGTACAGTCTCAGCATGAATAAATTCTACTCTATATACAGATTGAGTCGATAATGTATGCTAACCCGGTGTGAGCGGAATCCTTAGGACAAATAAACGGGGAATCATATACACGACATAGGGCCTAAAGTGATTCCTTAGAATAGTAGAAGCCCTGGAACATTGCGATTGGAAATGTGTTATGCAACTACATGTTCGAAACCACTTGAGATTAAGCAACGAAAATTGGCATACAGGTAAAAGTGTACAGGGCAGATTACCACACGAAACGGCATTACGGAGAGCACACTCCGTTATACATAAAATAGGGTTTGACACCCTTCAATTGCTTAGAACTTTGTAACCCTGCGCTTGAAGCAATTTGACGTGACATGTTAGTCATCAGCATGCAAGAAGCAATAAAAATGTTCGCGTTAGTCGTATCCGCTAACCCTCACCCCCCTTGCCGTTAAAGCATAAATCACATATTTAGCTGCACGACAGATTTACGGTTGCCTGGTAGGTAGGCAGCTTGTTTTAGTCCTGTGGTCTAAGACATACCAATTAACAACCTGGGTCGTGTTTTTGTCCTAATGCAGGTAAATTACACCTTACTAAATGGTGGTAGTGTGGGGTAGTAAAAAAAACACTAACACAGGTTCCGAGTATCAGATATTTATTTCAAATGCGAAGAGTTCTCATGGTTACACCATATGATCGAAGTGTGAACCACCCATCTCAATACATGAACGAATGAGATGCTGATATGGCTGGCGCACATGCTGCAACATTCCGGAATTAGCCTGTACGGTACGGCATGCATCTTGAATACATTGCTAGAGATCCTCCACATTTTCCACGTCAGTTCCATGCTCTTGTGCCTTCAAGTGACCCCACAAGTAGAAGTCGACTGGGTTGAGGACCGGTAATCTGGATGGCCAACACACTAGCCCACCTCGGCCAATCCAACGCACTGGGTAGCGCCGATCTATGTACTGCCTTGCTGTGCGACTGAAGTGTGCTGGTGCACCGTCGTGCATGTACCACATGTCTTCTCGTATATTCAGTGATACATGATCATGTAGTTGTGGCAGGTCGTCGTCCAAACGCCGATGAACTGAAGTGAATGCACGCCCAACTGGTAAATGTCGACCTGGGAACTTTTCGGCGTATAGACGACGCGCAGCTGCTGCATTACACATCATTTCACCATACATAAGATGGATATACGCCAGTTCCTCATTATTAGACTCCATCACAGACGTTGTGAACAACTTGTGTAAACTACCAACACAATGCTAGCAGGCACGCAACCTCGTTGCCACTTGGTGCAACAGGAACCAATACAATGGGAAATTGCCTGCAGTAATTTCTCAACAGTCTAAAATCTTATAAACCTGTTGCCTTAGGACAGGGACATTAGCCAGGGTATCAGTTCAAATATAATATACATCAGTGTTACAGGCTGCCTACCTCTCAGGAAAACATTAATCTGCTTTCCAACTTAATGTGTGTTGTATTCGGAAATTGTAGGGATTAGGGGATACTACTAAGGCAACATTTTTAAAATGATTTTTTAATTCTGATAACTATCATGTCATTTCAAATTGCTTTAAGCGCAGGGTTAAACATTTCTAATCAATTGGAGGGTGCAACCCCTATTTAATGTATGAAGGGGATACTCTCCGTAATGCCATTTTGTATGGTAATCTGACCAGTAAACGTTTGCCTGTATGCCAATTTTTGTTGCGTAATCCCAAGTGGTTTCCAATTTATCGTTTCATAACACATTTCCAATCGCAACGTTCCAGGGCCTCTACCACCCTCAGAAATCACTTTAGGTCCGATGTCGTATAGACACTGAAGAGCCAAAAAAACTGGTATAGGAGTGCGTATGCAAATAGCAGAGGTATGGAACCAATCTGAGTAAGACGATGCAGTCGGCAGCGCCTATATAAGACAACAAGCGTCTGGCAAAGTTGCTAGATCGGTTACTGATGCTACAGTGGCAGGTTATCAAGATTTAAGTGAGTTTGAACGTGGTGTTTTAGTCGGCGAAAGAGAGATGGAACATAGCATCCCGAGGTAGCGATAAAATTTGGATTTTCGCGTACGGCCACTTCACGAGTGTACCGTGAATATCGGGAATCCGGCAAAACATCAAATCTTCGACATCACTGCGGCCAGAAAAATATCGTGAACGAACGGGACAAACGACGACTCACGAGAATCATTAAACGACAGACGTGCAACACTTTCTCAAATTGGCACAGCTTTCAATGCCTCCTGCGTACCTTCAGGCATTAGTAGAGTCCATGCCATGTCGTCTTGCGTGCTCGCGGGGGCCCTACACGATATTAGGCAGGTATACCAGTGTATGTTTCCCTATTTATTTTCCCAAAGGATTCCTCTCATTCAGGGTTAGCATACATTTACGATGTATATTGATGTATGGATCGTATGGCGAGTTGATATGTCTGGTTGGTTTGATAGTTCGGTCAGACCCATATTGTTTGTTGGTTTAGTTGGCTGGTCTCGGTGTGTGCTTGGCATGGTCAGCTAGTCTTGATGGTCGGTTGGACCAGTGTGCTTGTGTAATCCTTTGGAATTGTCGCTTGCTATTGCTGGTATGAATATATGGTTGTCTGGTATGGCCAGTAAGAAGGATATGGTCTATCCGATCTTGTCGGTTGGTCTTGTTGGCTGGCCTAGGACACCAGTCCTCTCTACACCTGTTATTACATTTATCGCATCGGTTATTGTGGGTTTTGCTAACATAGAAAGAACTGTACTTTGCAGGAACTTCAATTTGTCGGCAAAGGTGGAAAATACAAATCGTCTCTTCCAGTATCTGCGGCTTCGCTTCTACAGTTGATGTCTTATTCTGGGTCAACGATGTCTTCACATTTCTCAAAACGAATGGGGTTTATGACAGTGCCATCAACTCCTTCGGTCGTGGTCCCAGTAGTGGCTGCACCATCGTCGCCACTTCGATGCAAGTACTGTGATGAAGCCTTCGTGAATAGCAGTAATTTTAGACGACAAGATAAGCATTAATGTAAGATGAACCCATTTCGTATGGTGTATAGGTGTTAAGTGTCATCATATGTTTGCTGGTACAGACATACTAAATACATATTTTAAAATATGAGAAGTACTTGTTCCTCCGCCTGCCAAACAAAAAAGTCCATTGCTATCTCCATAAGATTAGGATGGAATTGTCACTATTTCTGAAAATAGTAATGATGGAATTATGACTTCGCCATATAACCTATAATGCGATGAAGCGATTGCGGCATCAATATTGGCAAGTGAGAACCTGCATGTAAACATCATGAACAATTCGCTGTCAATATCAAGTTGTTCATGCCGATACTACGGTGAGACCTTCGGTAATTGTAGCAATGCACGATGGCATGAGGGAAGTAAAGAATGTGTGAAGAAGACAAGTTGGGTTCTTTGGATTATTTCTTAGCTGTCATAGGTGTGGATGTGAGCTCAAGCATTATTATAGATAAAAAAAATAGGCGGAAATATGTCTTGAGGCATATCGGCATCATGTCAACCAGTTCACACCCCCATATTAAAAACCTGTCTGTGTTCTAGGCAATCCAAATTGAAATTAATTTATGCTGAATGAATAAGCTTTACATGGCATTGCACGCAATTCATCACATAGTGCGAAAGACATTTGCTTGTTTTTGTCAACTACGAAAAATAATGTAGTAATCCAAATAACAGAGGAGCCACGTGTCTCCAAAATATATACTGCGGTTGAAATGTAAATACTCTAAACCAAAACCGTAGCAAGATGAGCGTTGTAGAAGCGCATTCAAAACCTTGAATTTGGCTCTTTTTAATGTAAACTGGAGAGCAAAAAAAAACTGGTTTTGGCATGCGTATGCAAACAACAGAGGTATAAAGCAAATCAGAGTAACGCGATGCGGTCGGTAGCGCCTTTATAAGACAACAAGCGTCTGGCCAAGATGCTAGATCGGTTACTGCTGCTACAATGGCAGGTTATCAAGATTTAAGTGAGTTTGAACGTGGTGTTATAGTCGGCGCACGAGAGATGGGACATAGCATCTCCGAGGTAGGGATAAAATTTGAATTTTCGGGTATGACCATTTCACGAGTGTACCGTGAATATCGGTTATCCGGTAAAACATCAAGTCTTTGACATCGCTGTGGCCGGAAAATGATCATGAATAAACGGGACAAACGACGACTGACGAGAATCATTAAACGTGACAGTCGTGCAACCCTTTCTGAAATTGGTGCAGATTTTAATGCTGGGGCATCAACAAGTACCAGAGTGCGAACTATTCAATGGACCATCATTCATATGGGCTTTCGGAGATAAAGGCCCACTCGTGTACCGTTATTGACTGCATGACACAAAGCTTTACGCCTCGCCTGGGCCCGCCAACACAGCCATTGTACTGTTGATGACTGGAAACACGATGCCTGGTCTGACGAGTCTCGCTTCCAATTGTATCGGGCGGATGGACATGTACGGGTATGGAGACATCCTCATGAATCCATGGACCCTGCATGTCAACAGGGGACTGTTCAAACTGGTGGAGGCTTTGTCATGGTATGGGGTTTGTGCAGTTGGCGTGAAATGGGACCCCTGTTGCGTCTAGATACGACTCTGACAGGTGCCAGATACGTAAGCATCCTGTCCAATCACCTGCACCCATTCATGTCCATTGTGCATTCCGACGGACGTGGACAATTCCAGCAGGACAATGCGACACCCCACACGTCGAGGGTTGCTACCGAGTGGCTCCAGGAGACTCTTCTGACTTCAGACACTTCCATTGGCCACCTAAATAACCAGACATGAACATTATTGAGTATATCTGGGGTGCCTTGCAACATGTTGTTCAGAAGGGATGTCCACCGCCTCGCACTCCTATGGATTTGTGGATTGCCCTGCAGGATTCATGGTGTGAATTGCCTCCTGCATATATTCAGACATTAGTCGAATCCATGCCACGTCGTTTTGCGGCACTTCTGCATGCTCACAGGGGCCCTACACGATGTTAGACATGTTTACCAGTTTTTTTTTCTCTCTTTAGTGTATATGATATCGAAGTCAGTGTTAAAGAGTGTATAAAGAAGATGTGTCGTGAGGAAGATCAAATTTTGAAGAAGGGTTCAGGATGGACTCTCGATTCCGTTGATCATTTATAACTTAGAACGAATGAAAACCACCCACTAAGAACATAACCGTATGCTCTTCTCTTCTTGCCTACAAAAGGCAATGTAAAGAACTAATCGTATATTTATGAATTTTGGTAAATAAAATAAGATTGAATATTATGTGTTAACTTTCCTTTTTTAAAACCCATTGTCGAAAACTTTCTGTTACATATAAAATTAATTTTGTAAAAATGTGATAAAAATAAAATTGAAATAAAGAATCACTAAACTAATATAATAAAAATATATAATTTAATACACCAAGTAGCATACTCCTTGGGTTGAAATAAACTTGGAGTAGTAAGCATTTAACACAAATCGATATAACCGCACTTTAGACAATATATTTGAAAATTGACATCAGATGACATATGCTAAAAACATGAGTTACTAGTGCAATCTAGGGTACTATATTGAGAACATTAGGTCTCAGTGTAATGAGCAAATACCGAAAATCAAAGAACAACAGTGAGAGTACAGGATAGGGGGTATTTGGTTGGGGGCTACAGTATGATATAAAGCGAATTATTATTTCGTAGGGATGGAGGGAGCGTCAGACTGACTAACTAAATAAACAATAAATAAAATATAATGGGCTCAGTAGCTGGGTGTGTTCTTCCATTTTAAAGAAAATCGAACCCTGGACGTTCTTAATGTAATTCACTTTTTTTTTCCAAATTTTCCTAAATGTTTACATTTTCACATTTATTTTATTTCCCCGATTATTTACGATATTTCACGATATTTAAGAATGTTATAAAGTGTTCTGTTTCATGGTCACCTGGGGTTAAGTCCAAGATCACATAAATCTAAAATTTGTGCTCTGCCATCTCTACAAGAATCGATTCCTGGACCTTCCATGTAAAAGCATTAAAAAAAAATATCTTTAATTTTTACAAAAAAAATTTAATGTACAAATATTTACTTTTTCATACTTAGTATTATTATTTCCCCCTAATTAATTACGATTTTTTAATATATTTAGAATTTTTTTAAGTGTTCTTATTCAAGGTCACCTGTGATTAAAACCAAAGTCATGAAATTCCAAATTTGGCAGACTTAATCAATAGTGTAATTTTCCAATTTTTTTTACGAATTGTAATTTTTCTCGATTTTTGAATTTAAGGTAACGCCAAGGTTATCACGGGTCAAGATCATGAAAATTTCAGATGGCAGTTGATGCCATTAATGTTTACAGATTATTGCTCCCATCAAAGAGTCTGGAACCCACCTTCCTGATTTGTGAACTTTTTCTAAGCGTTTTCGCCCACCTTGTTGATTTGTGGACTTGTGCAGATCTGTTAAAATTTCTCGACTTTTTTCTTTAAATTTTGTAGGGTAAAAAGCAATTTTGGGTTTAAGTCAATCATTTCTGATGTGATTTGAGGGTTAAAACGGGATATTTTAACGGTTTTGTCGTCACAACGTGGCCGTCGCCTGAGATCATTGACCTGCTCCACAGTCCATTTTCAAAGCCCGTTGTCTTAGAACATACTTTTCTATTCTACTCTATTTTTGTAACTACTAATTATTAAACGCTTATACTGTATCCATAGCAAATAACTTTACAAAAAACTTTAGCATTAGACTAACTGTTGAAGTGGTTTATTATGTCAACATTCTGTTATTTTAAAACTACACGTAGTTTTACGCTTTATCAAGCAAAATATTTGAATATAAGTATTTTATTAATACAATATTGTTACATTCCTTACATAAGAGATATTACATATATAGTATATTATATATTATATATAATATTTAATATATATTATATATTATACAATATATATATATATATCCCTTTTCCAAACTTAAAATGTTGTATTTGATACACGTGACCTGAACTAAATGACATAGGTACTAAAGGTTAAATGTGTTTAGTCTTATGACAAAAATGTTTATATGTCTATTACTTTGAAGGGCTTTCTTACTCTTACTAAACAGTCATTGATAGAAAGCAGGTTGAAGGAAATCAAACAAATACAAATTCCTTACTAATGTGTTTCTCGATAAAGTTTTTCGGTTGCTAACGCTTTCCATGTGTCTTGATTCCCGAAAATTCATTGTATTTCGCTCGGTTGTACTTTTAAAAATACACACGTCCTTATTACATTTTATGAAATGTTGACTCTCCAGAACTTCAATTGTTTAAGTGAACAGAATGTTTTAAATATATAATGTCAAAACTCTTAATATGAGAGCTACTGTGAAACAGTTTAATGTCTTGTTACAACTATGGATGAACATACGTTCATTGAAATGAACATGATATGCTTTATGGGGAAATTTTTTAATGAAGATGAGTGTAGAAACTATCAAAAAAAATTTCGCCAACTGCTATGTGAATTTTTTTTGAAAAGGGACAATTAAATTATTTTAATAGTTTTGAATCAGGCCTAAATAATTTACAGAATTTTCTGCTGCACTCCGACGTGTTTTATTTAATTTCTATTTACCAGCACTCTCGCCTACCCTACACGAGGTTCCTAAATTTATGCGAACGAACAAGTTCCGTAATTCGGTTACATAGCAGGATATTTTCAGACACACTTACACGCTGTTGTGAGGCACTACTAAATCTTCAAAGCAAACTTAATTAACCTGCGCGGTAAGACAGTTCGTTTGGTTCGCACAGACAAACTCCTTCCGCCTCGCTGAGTGCTTCCGCCTACGGAACGAAAACCTTTCTCTGCAGCCAGGGGCTCTAGCTAGACCTTCACATTTTGCTTCTTCATTTGGACACAGGTTAGACTCGGAATAAGTTTCCTTCAGAAGATAGTGAGATTTACAAGTAGGATTTGAGCAAAATAAATACAACTCATATCCGTGATATGCCATATGAAAATGTTAGTTATAGTTTGCAATGTACTATATATTTAAATATAATACTTAATGCTAAAGCAGAAACAATTATCATACTTAAATTATAGTTAAGCACTAAGATAATATTTACTCCTTCCAGAAAGACCTTGCATTTTTGGGTTACGTCGCTAATAAGCAATTTACTTTATATAAAAAAAATTAACTCACTTAGCTACGAAAGTTACTACAAAAACTAATAATTTATAAACCATTGTTGTAATATATCTCTCACGTTTCATAGAGGAAAAGGACAACAAAATATCCCTCTCACAAACCAACACACCGCAACAACCCAATCGCTTTCTTTTGAACCACTCCTGCAGATGTTCATGATTATATCGCACACCTAAAGCAATACTGCTTCAACTCATAAACTCTAGTACCGGGATTATCATGCTTGTAAGTTCTTATTTTCAAATGTAAGTACATTTCTGCATGAAAATAACATTAAGTAGAGGATTATGGGGACTTTGGCAATTCGGGACCTGGGACCAGAGCATCGGAGCTGTTCGTGCTCTGTCATTCCGGTCGGTAGGCGGCCATAATGTATCCAGGTGACATTGATCTTTGACACCAAACCTGGTGACCTTTGACCTTGACACTTGTGACCTTTAATCCTAAAAACCCTGGAAATAAAATAAAATTAAAAAAATATAAAAAATTATATAAAAATTATTAAAAATGCATTTTAAAAAAATTTCGGTAGTCCCCTACACCTCCCTCCACACATAGATGCAGACCACCATCTTGGTAGGCGTCACAGCCCCCATCCGCCATTTTGGTCGGTGCAGTCCGCAATCTTGGTAGGTTTAGTCCGCTGTCTTGGTAGGCATTACAGCCACAATCCACCATCGTTGTAGGTGCAGCCAGCGGCCATTTTGGTCTGTTCAGTCCGCCATATTGGTAGGTGAAGCCATCCGCCATCTTGGTAGGCATCACAGCCACTGTCGACCATCTTGTTTTTTGTATGTCATTTGTTTATACATTAATGGAGTTGGTCTCTCACATTCTACCGACTGCCATCTTGATTTTTTCGTTTGTTATTTGTTTTACATTGCTGGTGCTGTCCCCATCACCGCGCCCAGCAGACGACTCAACCCCTCCACTCTCTCCTACCAATATAAATAATTGACCAATTACCCCACCCCTGATTCTCATTGGCTAATTGCCCACCGCTTTCCAATCTATTTAATTGCTAGGTCAATGTTTTTCATTGGCTAATTACTCGGTTGTTTTCGGAAACCTTCGTTCGACCAATTAGCCGTTTCGACAGATCGTTGAGATGTACGCCACAAGACTTCACGAGTGCAAAAATCATAGATATTTCTGTGATCTGTGCAACGCCAAAAACCTTAAACTGTGGAGTTTTGATAACCCATGGTACATCAAAAAACTACGAGGTACCCACTGTACATTAAAAAAAATATGTAAAGTGTGCAATGCCCTCCAATAATCCGAGAAGAAACACACGGTAAAATATGTACTTCTTGTATAATGCAGATCAATAATGATATAATGATGTGTACTCATAAATAAATGTGTTAAAAAATACACACATTTTTATTTTATCTCAAGTTATGTCCTGATCACGTAAGTTATAAAAACACTGTTGGTAAAGATAAAAAATTGTGTGTCAGCTTTGTTATAATTTTAAAAAACAAAAAATTAAAATTATTAATGAGACTCTAGCCATTACTAAAACAACATATGATATATTTTACATGTATAAATGTTATTATTTAAATAAATTAATGATAAGGGGTAAAACACTTTGCAAATGATGGCAGCCTTGAAAATTATCTCTAGATGTGTCGTGTAGCAGAGGCAGAGACGGCCGGAGTTATGGTTGGCATCGCATGCAGTATTCACAACATGGCAGCTATGAGTTGAACTGTGCCCTTCCTGCTGAACACGCAGCAGCCAGCCAGGTCACCTGGGAACATAAGTGGGCATCTCGCCCACCTACAGCGGTGGCTTCGCTCTAGCTACGTTAATTTTTTTACAGTGATCGATTGCTTATTGCAAAAAATAATTCACGAATGTGTATTTATTTTATCATATAAACTTTTATGAGCCAAAACAACATACTTTTGTCTGTAGCCCATTCGAGAATACACACAATTGCACACTGACAAGAGGGTCCAGGTTTGACACTTAAGAAATATATACCCATTACCATACTGATTGATGAAAAAAAAAGTGAGAACATACTAATTGATGAAAAATATACACGTTCACATACTGATTCGTGAAAAAAATACAGAACATACTGATTTATAAAAACAGACATGATTACACTAATGGGGACAAAGGGAACATACTGATGGAAAACATTATACCCGTTACCATACTGATTCGTGAAAAAAAGACAACACATTCCTAAAAAAAAATTAAACTCTGGTCGCATATATTCCAAACACCTTTAAAATAAAATTAATGCCAGTACACAGGGAATATATGATGTATAGAAGTATCTGAACCATCCTTTCATAATCAGCTTCACTTTAGTTAACAAGACTTGGAATTTTTCGGATTCGAAACATAAATTATAGAACAAATATTTATTATGTCGATCACATCAAATGTGAAACAGAATACATTATTAAAAAAACTTTGAGTATTCTCCTTAGTACTCCCAAAAAAACATGCATACACCAAGTTAAGAATATAAATGTATGAAATGCTTCATAGTTTTACTGCAACTTTAAACATTTAGAGAATTAATCTCGCACCCATGCATGCATACATAATAGCCCGCAAGTGTTGGAGGGACAGCAGGGATAGGCATGAAAGAACGAGCTTCTCAGCACACACGTGGCGATTTATTACATTAACAATTATATGTTTATATTAAAGGAAACTTTTAACAGGGTTTTTATGCTAAATTGTCCTTCTCGGCGATCCAGGAGTAATCACGTTTGGAGTGTCCCAGCCACCACACATACACGCGACCATTACATGATTTCAGCACCGTATTCACCAAATACACTTCTGGAAACTGCGTAGGCCAGATCTCTTTGGTGTCAAATCTGCTAATGATAGGTTAGCTGCATAGGTCCTCGAGGTAATACATGAAAGTATACGAGTGTCGTATACACACCACCTTGTAAAGCTATGAAGAAAATTTCTGATGGAAGTCTTGGTGGAAAACTCCCCATTTTTTAAAAATCGGCACGAAGTTTCCGATCTTCACTTAAGGCTTGCGTGGATTCCTACTCTTCGGAATAGCATAAACCATCCGAAAGAGAGAGTCGTTTTTCACGTCTTCAGGCTTCATGCGATTTGTAGAATGAACAGTAGATTTGTACTCGCGAACGAGTTTTGGGAGTACACCAACCACTTGTAGTTTCCTTTCACTCTGAAATGTCTCCACAGTTTAGATTTGCGCATCCTGTGAAAAGGCTTGACGATGCTGGCCTTGAGCCCAGAATATGTAGAATAATGATTTGTGCAATATTTTTTCATCAGTGCACAAAACGTTACATAAAAATATTCTTTACCATCGTCAGTGTGGAGATTTTTCGGTATGCACCCTTCGCGCAACACATCCGCCACGGCTTTTGTGATGTCGCGCGCATTCTTCGACTTGAGCGGCCTGGCCCATGCATACTTAGAAAAAGTTTAAATTATGGTCAAAATTTAGCGGTGACCTTTATTCACGTGAGCAAAGTCTTGTATTTCGATCAGGTCAGATTGGAAATAATATATCCAGTCTTCCATGACATATTTTCTGCATGGGTAATACATCCCAGTGTATTTGTGCAGCTCGTCAGAAACTGCATACGTTCTGATTTCGATATCTAACCTGTCTCCAAGAGTTCTTCGATGATGAAAATTATTTCGTTCGTGTGCGAGCGGTTTCCTGCTGCCTGCGAAGCAATCAGAAGTCTCAGCCTATATACTAACTTATTCGGATCATCCCAATACTGATAGTCGATTATTTTCTTCGCTCTCCAATTTCTTAGTCAAACCCGAAACACCAATTTCACTACCCTAGGAAACAGTCCGGCTATCGTGGGGATTCTTTCGTGCACCGTGTATTTAAATCGATGCGATTCAGGGTTATTCTAGGCTTAATGTATGCGACTTTGCTTTAAAAAAAGGCGTTACTTGCACAAATCTGATTCGGTGTAGTGTTCAGGGTGCCTACGAAACAAAAGTTCTTTCAATCCCTGGATGATTTTCACCTTGCGATTGCGGATCTGCAGCACATCCCTGGAAAAAATAAAACTTCCTTATTTCCAAGGTACCATTTTCGAACACTTTTCTGCAAACCATAAGTCTTGTCGGCAGTGTGGTCAGAGTGGGATGCGATGCAATGAGATAGAAGAGTGCCCGCATCGGGCCCTAGATCTAGAGTTCGTTTCCGTTTTCGCGCGCGTACCAAATCGATCAGGGGCAAATCATCTTCGTCGCTAGTGACGCCACCTTCCGATTCGGGAAATTCCGGACTTCTTTTCCGTTTACGGGTCGGGGTTGGTTTTTCCACCTTTGTTTCACGTTTGATTTCAATGCGGGCATTGTCTCAGTCACTCGGATTTTTTCTTATTTCGTATAGCCAGAGGGTAATAGGTTTCAGAGCTTCCTCCCTTTGACTCACGATTGCCATTCTGTTATTTTTCAGGAGTAAGTATTTGGTCCGTACCACCTCGATCGCTCGCAGGAAGCTCACTCACCAATTCGGTTCGGTTATCCATCATTCACTGAGTGGAAAAGAAATGGCGTTTCGTACATTCGTATATGCAGAATGAGTATAAAAGAATACCCCAAATTTGAAGATCTATAACATCAAAACCAAACCACCTACAACTTTGATTGAACAATCAAATGAACCGTAGAACCGTGAAGTTTGTTTACCATACATTCATAAATGTTGAATGTTACCACCATGAACGGCCCAAACATCTACGCGATAATCAAAACTCGTTCCACGCTCTTGTCGGTATGTCAGGTGTTACAGTTTGGATGGAGTTCGTAACTCTCGGTTTGAGGTGATGAGGAGGTAGAGAGCTCGCATTCGACACGTCAATGTGAAGGGGACGTCCTGATTTTCCATNAAAACTCGTTCCACGCTCTTGTCGGTATGTCAGGTGTTACAGTTTGGATGGAGTTCGTAACTCTCGGTTTGAGGTGGTGAGGAGGTAGAGAGCTCGCATTCGACACGTCAATGTGAAGGGGACGTCCTGATTTTCCATTTATGGTGCGCCACCCCATTTGTACCTAGCTGTTCGCGGATACCTGAACGAGACGTTGCCGCAACGCTGGATTGGTCGAGGAGCAGAGGTGACCAGGATCTTCATCATTGGCCCCCAAGTAGCCAGGATCTTACCCCGTGCGATTTTTTTCTATGGAGGTATATAAAGGATCAAGTGTTTCGTCCACCACTGCCAGCTAAAATTGACGACCTCAAAATGAGAATTACAAACGCTATCCAAACCGTAACACTGGACATGCTGACAATAGTGTGAACGAGTTTGATTAACGCATATATGTCTTTCGGGCCGCTCGTGGTGGTCACACTGAACATTTATGAATGTATGGTAAACAAACTTCATAGTTCCACAGTTCATTTGATTGGACAATCAAGGTTGTTGGTTGTTGGGTTTTGATATTATAGACCTTCAAATTTTTGGTATTCTTTTACACTCAATCTGTATATTGACCTCACCTTTTTGTAGGAAATCATTCGCGATTTTCTGAAATTGCTTATTCGGTATTTTGGATCTGTCTGACACACATAACCAATATTTTCTTGCTACGCCTCGCAACATCAGTTTTGGCAGCAAGTTTGGACATTAATAAATGTTGTAGGTCGTTCAATTATTTTCCTCTCTGCGCGTTCGGTACATTGATGAGGTCGATTATCCGTGCCTCCACGGTCGCTATGCGTTTATCGACTACCACCAAATCTTCAACAGCTGCATTTTTCACACTTTCCAATTTTCGACCGATAAGGAACAAGTCATCTCTGCATGCAATGGTGAAGCGATTTTGCCCATGTTCAAGGTCATCATGATAATCAATGCCGCCAAATTTGGAAATGCTTCCGTGACTCATGGTATCGTTTGTAGGACCAACTAATCGAACCCACGCCTGTGCCTGCCTTTATGTAGCGAGCAGTCCTTTACGATTTCCTATATACCGAACTGTTTTTCCAGAACAAAGAACACATATCGTTGAACTCTGAAAATGTCACGTCTGTATTTACGTGAACGTCGTAAATGTGGCGTAAATTAGTGTCGTCTATGCGGAACAAAACGAGTAAATTTTACTGTCGCGAAGCAGTTGTTTGAGTACAAGGGAATAAGTTTGACTGAGGTACACGCAGTCCACGTTCGCGAGCTGTCCCATGCTAAAGTATTCTTTAATACAAGTTTATTTTTCACAGGAAATGTAATCGAAGACAAATATCGAGTTTGGAAGAGCTTCGTTTGGAGGCACCATCTTCTCGTTTCCGCTGCAGGGGAAATAATCCGCGCCATCCACGGTCTGCAGTACTCGTGCCAATCGCTGTATTTCGGTTGCTGGAACGATTTTTAATAAACGCAAACGTACTCGAACCGAAGGCCGTTCGGTTCTTTCACCAGACTTAGTATGATGCATGTTTTCCCACACCTGGAAGACCCACAAATCAGGCCTCGCACGCTGTTAGGCAACAGGGCACAATGTCGTGATTCGTGCTCGGTTTCGGCATCTTCCCTGGTGATACACACGGGAGACTAATATCCTGCTCGATTACCTCCATTATACTGAAACCTAATTGTATAATACAAGAATATTTATTGTTTGCTAGCTCAGTTTAGACCAATGTGCCGTAAGGTAAAGACAGTGAAATCCGGCCTTGGTATAGTCGATTCACTCATGAATAATCTCCCATTCGAATTTTACATTCCAGGATACAGGTTCTGCGGGCTTGGAACAAGGCTAGCTGAAAGGCTGTCACGCATTGAGACGGTCATAAACACCCTGGACGAAGCGAGCAAGCAGCACGACATCGCCTGTTCCCAGGACAAGGATATGCAAGCTTGGCAGCAGGCAGACAAGATACTTGCACAGAAGGCCAACGAAATAAGAAAATTGGCAGCAGCCATGCTCGGAGAAAAAAAGTAGCTGCCTAGGGCGTATCCAGCATCTTGAAAGTCAAGGTAAACTTGGCGTGGGTCTACATGCAAACAAAAGGAAATCGCAGCGCCCTAGACAAATCAAGATGAAAGGGAATGACAAGGTTGGAGGGTTCCTGCCCACACTGATCGCCAGGGCAGTCACGAATATTGTAAGCGCCGTGAAGCGAGCTTAGAAAGATCGAAAACAAGTAGAGGAAACTCATTGCTATAACAGAAAATTGGAAGCTATCGCCTTGAGGGAAAAATGGCCAAGGGCTCTATATTCGTCACCCGTATCACGGAAGGGTAGGATCAATTGCTGGGGGTAAAAAATAGGAAAAAATTGAAGAAGGAAATCAAAGTGAATCTGCCTGGATGCACACTGAAGAATGTGAATTTGGAACTGTTTGCGCACAAACTGAAAATACCTCATTTTCGCAGAGTGTTTGCGAGAAATGCTTTGCCACCTAAAGCCAAGATACACGAATGTACCATAATTAATATGGACACCACAGCAAGTCCTGGCATGCACTGGGTGGCCTAAATAAGAAAGGGTAAACACCTCGACTATTATGATAGTTTTGGGAATCAGCGTGCTCCGCCCGAATTGCGCGAGTATTTGAAATATGCCAAACTAACGTACAATCGGAACAGATGCCTACCACATGGAACTGTGGACACTTGTGTATATGATTTTTAAGCAATCAATATTTCCAGTGATAAACCGAAATAGATAAATACAATTTTCAGGGAATAAAAAAGGTGTGTGAGCTGTACCAATCTCATCAGTATGTCGCCGTCTATAATTCTGAATGGTCAAACATCTGGGCTGCAGTCCCGCTTTTACCCTCCCTTAGAAATTGAGGGGAATTATGTGTGGGGCTAGTGGATTTTCAAACTTACATTTCCATATCCAACATCTAGGAAAATAAAAATTCCCAATTTCGGTATTCGGTTATGGGGGCTGCGAAGGAAATCGTAATTCCCTCCTGGGTCTACAAGCTGAAGGATATGAAATACTTCATAAAGGAATCGCTGCCGTACGACATTGCATTCGAACTGCACGGGAATCCGAATACCCTGAAGGCCAGCGTGTACGAAGCAGACAACAAACATGTATATTCGAGTGCGGTCAACATCTTTACTGTTAACGTCTTACAAATAATCTGTAATTTGCAAATTGCAGTTACGTTAACGGGAAACCGAGCAGCACTATTTACGAGTTCGCTCCCACTGTAGGTCCTGGATATAAAATCGTAGAATCTCCAAAAACGCTAATTTACATTCCGATGGTCGCAAAGAGCATCCGCGAAGTAGCCGTTTCGATCGTGGACCAAAACGACCAACTGATAGATTTCCGAAATGAAGGAATCACTTTGCACCTGTACCTTAAACAATAGGACGTTATTTCGCTGGGAAAACAAAAATATATAAATGCGTGAAGCACATCGTACCCGACATCAGTAAGCCACGAGGACTCGTGCTAACACCTGAAAATGCAGATAATCTCCACGTCCTTGGTTTAGAAGTAAATCGTCATGGTGGACAAAATCCTCGACGTGGATCAATACAATAATTCGACGATAAATTTGATAAAATCGATATGCACTGTTATGAGCCTTATGTTATCAGGCCATTCGTTCTCGGAAATGAGGTTCGAATACCCTATAAAGCGTCAAGATATTTACACCTTGCCTAGCCAGTCCTTTGTGCACATAAGAGGTAGACTAATGAAGGCAGATGAGACCCACCCGACCACCACAATGTTGGTTCGAAATGGAATTCTGGACCTTTTCGAATGAGTAATGTAGGAGATAAATTCCGTCGTAGTCGACCAGCCGCGAGAAGTGGGCATAACCTCGACGATATAAAATTACCTATCGCTCACACCCAAACATCTCTCTGCAGTCGAGATGGCAGACTGGGGAATCGAGGATGACTACAGTGTTCCCATTTATGCCGAAGGCAGGTTCGAATTATGTGTTTTGCTCTCCTTGCAACTGGGATGCTTCGAAGATTATAAGAAAATAATAATAGGAGCGAGGCAAGAGCTGGTGATAATGCTGGCCAATTCGCATTTGGATGCTGTGTTGGGAAGCGGAGAAAACACGCAGCACGTCTCTCTTATTTTGAACACCACATAATGGTTTGTCCCTCACGTGACCCCGTGCACCCGCGAACATATCAAGCTGTTTGAATTATGCCAAGAAAGAAAAAGCTATCGAAATAGCATTCAGAAGTTGGAGCCTGGTCACCTGCCTGACTATGTCCGCCGCCATGCGAAATCACTGGGTCGTAAAAACGTCTTCCATCACAGAAAACCCATGCTACCACATACTGGCGCTTCAGACGAACAAACAGCATAGTATTGGAGCCGACAAGTCTACATTCGACCGCTGCACAGTCGAANCATACTGGCGCTTCAGACGAACAAACAGCATAGTATTGGAGCCGACAAGTCTACATTCGACCGCTGCACAGTCGAAAATGTAAAGATATTTTTGGATAGCGAAAGCTGCCCTTATATCGACCTAAACAATACGTTCGACCAAGAAGTATTTACTTTGCCATATTATATGTATTTGCAATTCCAATCATCGTATTACGGACGCGAGGCACATACCATCATGAGCTCCGAAAAGTTCCGGGACATGGCACCTTTGCTGGTATTCGATACCCAGATCTGCATACGTCAGCAAAATAATACCAGCGAGGCCTTAGACTTAAACGGCCCCAACTAAACATCGAAGGTCGTGCCGCAGCCACTGTGTTAACACCACTATGCATACAAATTCTGGGGAACCTGCATCGAACTGTGAAGCATGCCCCATGCAAACGTCCATGTGTGACGTCACATGCTGCGATTAACATGGGTTCGTCCACGACCGACTTCAACTTGTAAGAAGGCACTTTGAAAATTCTCATTGAACTTCGTCAGATCGAACGTCAAAGACTGCTAATAATTTTTTACGAACATTTTTTGGTTCGCACATTAAATATGTAATCACTCTCGTATTTTAGGAGCATTTATAATTTTTAATTGGTGTGAATAAAACATACATGTATAGAAATGAATTAGCTGTGTATTAATATTTTAAATATTTCCTTTTTTAAATATAACATTCAATTTTTTGCTAAATAAATAAAGTGTTTAGAAAATAAATATTAGTGAAAATTTTATTTAAAGGATTGGCTCGTGCGAACATGTAGTACCGAATGAGCAAGAGCGACTCTTGCCACGAACGTATACGGACTTAGAGCGGGCGAAGGAAACAGGAATAGCTTGCGCGGAGTAATTATCCACGTCCGCTCAGACGTATCCTGTCACACGCGCGCCGCAAGCTGATCAAAACATTGCCATGCTGAGTTCAGTACGAGTTTCCTGGTGGCTAGTTGTGTTTCCGATCTCATGCATGATAAGTTGTTCTCCCAGATCGAAATCAAAGCTGATGGCCAGTGCAGTTTTGCTGATATCCTCTCCAAGCCGATACTGGGAGCTGCTACGTAGCTCTTACGGCGGGGGAAAACTCCCACTCCATTTATTAGCCTTTGGCCATCCATTACCTTGTTATTGGCCATTGACCGAATTTAGTTCATAAAATATTAATGCATCAATGTTCTGTATATATTAAATAAAATAATGATATTTACCTATTAGAGTTTCCTGCCTACCTATAAATAAAACAGAATATATCAGAAAAATTTTTATTCGCAGGTGTAGAGACACATAACGAAGGGGAGGCAGGCTGTAGTGAAGGTGTGCAGAGTATTGTAGAAGGGTGATGGGCACTCGCTTATAAGCTTTAGTTTGGGCATCGATGCGCAATCGTTGTATTGTTATTGAAGGTGGGGCAGTGGTGACGTAGTGTCCAGGGCGCTCGCCTCCCATCACGGTGATCCGGGCTCGATCCCCGGGGGGTTCACTCCCGGATTTTCACATGTGGGAATCGTTCTGGACTATGCTGCTTGCCGGTGGGCTTTCTCGGGGTACAACCACTTCCCCCGCCCTTCCATTCCAGCGCCGCTCCATTCTAGGGTTTCATTTCGTCATGCCCGGGGATGACGGTCACCTGAGGGTCCCAGCTGGAAAGACCGTCACTCTGAGGGTGTCGCCTTGCCCTGGGTGCACTCCCCACACCCCATTTATTTTTTTTGTTATTGAAGACTTTATGCTGTGGCTACTTTTAAAAAATTAGCAGCCATTTTCGTAATGTCATCAATTGATTTTTGGTCCAAGAGTGACGAGGCTCTCCTAATTAATGGGTGCCTCTGCATTTATTGCACTTGGCCGATGTGACATTGCACCATCGGAGGCCATGGTAGAATCTGGCACTTCCCCCTTGAGCCACAGTCGGCATCGCAACGGAGACGCCCTTCCGGAGCACCCAGACGTTACCCTTANTCTGGCACTTCCCCCTTGAGCCACAGTCGGCATCGCAACGGAGACGCCCTTCCGGAGCACCCAGACGTTACCCTTACGGAGCTCCCAGACGTTATCCTTCCGGAGTACCCAGACGTTACCCTTCCGGAGCACCCAGACGTTATCCTTCCGGAGCTCCCAGAAGTTACCCTTCCAGAGCTCCCACACGTTACCCTTCCGGAGCACCAGACGTTATCCTTCCGGAGATCCCAGACGTTACCCTTCCGGAGCTCCCAGACGTTACCCTTCCGGAGTTCCCAGACGTTACCCTTCCGGAGTTCCCAGACGTTACCCTTCCAGAGCACCAAGACGTTACCCTTCCGGAGCACCCAGATGTTACCCTTCCGGAGCTCCCAGACGTTACCCTTCTGGAGCACCCAGACGTTACCCTTCCGGAACACCCAGACGTTACCCTTCCGGAACCCCCAGGCGGCGCCCATTCGCGGATTCCAGACGGATGAGTTGGCTACATGCGATAACATAGCTGAAGGTTCCCTGCTGCTGGAAGCTGGCAACTTACTTCAGCTGGAAAATGAATACCCCGAAATGAATATTTTACATCTGAAAACAACGGGGACTCTTTCTTCCAACGATGTGACGAACGATCAATGATAAGTTGTACAAACTCAAGTATCTCTCTGAGAGGCATCAAACAGATTTAATATTTTATAATAGCTGCTTAATATAAATTTAATTGTGTATATCTCACAGCTGTGTAGCTAAAAATTTAACTACATTGAAAATTGTAACCGTCTTATGAGAAGACATTTTTTCAATAAGTTCATAAAAATAAACGCTTTACAAATTGACCGCATATATGCTCACGTTATCATTTGCTTATTTCTGCTTATGGAATACCGCTTTTCGTTCATTTTCTATGGCAGAGAATATATTTTTCAAATTACAAAATTTTTTTCTTGTTTGAAGATGTCATTGACACTAAATGCCAGTTACAAATTTTCAGATGTAATTATAAACAGCTTAAAACACAAATCCCATTAAATTCGGTTTACAAATTTTGTTCGTATTTGATTTGTTTATTGTTTGAAAAGTGTTCTATGTAAGTATCTAAAATTCTGAATTGTTCCATTCCAGATATGTATATCTGATTACTGGCTGGAATAACTTTTCTGCTGGGATTTTAATTCTTGAGAAATAAAAAGATAACATTCATTGATGTACTGATAGTAAGAATTTATTTGGCAATACTATCACTTCGCTCTGTAATGGGAAAATAAAACTTAATTCTAATTTAAGAGTAAAAAGATCAAAGATACGAAGTAATATCGGTATCTGGAAGAAAGAATTATCTTTTACTAGGAATGAACACATTCGTTTGTAAACACTGTTGTTTCAGGCATTCCGAAACAAGACTTTCCGTTTTTTTTTTATAAAAGCTTCTTCGGATCCCCTGCGAAGAAACATTTCCTTCGCTCCCTCTATTCTTTGCTTCAAATACACCAGAGGAGTTTTTTTTCACTTCCACGTCCTTTTGTAACATCTTGCGCCAAAAGCTCTGCCAGACGACATCAAATTGTTTACACGAGCATTAGTAGATATCGTGATCGCAAACAACGAATCACTCTTTCTGCTGGGTTAAAACCCAGGAGGTCAGATTGAGAGGTCTTGGGAGCGATACTCGACTGATGGAAAATCTTTCTTAGGTATTTGCGTACTTCAAAAAATTTTGATTGAATAATCGTCACAAAAGTTTTAGTGGATGACTTTAATATCAATCACAAAATGTTTAGTTTTTTTTTCGTATTGACATGACATATTTAAATATATACTTGCTCCTTAACATCTCAATGTTAAGGAGCAAGTTTATATTTATATATGTCATGTCAGTTTATTCGCCTACTTTCCGAAGGCAATATAGGGTAATGCAATAACACGAATGTCTGTCTGGAAAGTAGGTCCGCCCCATAATAATTTTGCCAACAACTTAATTTCACCAACCTAGGGAATCATATAGTACTTAGTAAAGACATTTGACGTTTATAGTATTTGATCATGCCGGGGATTTATTTAAAAAATGGTGGTAATTTATACAATTTCGGACACATTATTATAATTCGGGAACCATTTAACCGATTTAAACCAATTTTGGTACATTGACTGTGCATGATATAAGCATCGAATTTATAAAGTGTTTATTTTATAAATCCGCCATTTTGGAATATAATTCGACATTAAAATTNTACTTAGTAAAGACATTTGACGTTTATAGTATTTGATCATGCCGGGGATTTATTTAAAAAATGGTGGTAATTTATAAAATTTCGGACACATTATTATAATTCGGGAACCATTTAACCGATTTAAACCAATTTTGGTACATTGACTGTGCATGATATAAGCATCGAATTTATAAAGTGTTTATTTTATAAATCCGCCATTTTGGAATATAATTCGACATTAAAAATATAAGCTCGTTTATTATATCTTAGTAATAACACAACCAATTTTTGCAAAAAATTGGCATTTAATGAATACTATTGTAGGCCATGTTCATATAAGCAATATAATTAAATTATGATCTTATTTTCAAAATGCATGGCAATATTCATATTTTAGATTTATTTGCGATATCAACCGTACTATTTTACCAAATTCGAGCAATTTTGTTGTGCTGAAAGTATCTATCACAATAATCAAATGTGTCTACTCAAAGTTTTTTTGTTCACCACTTTGTAAGGCAGTGTCATATGAATAAATCAAATTTTGTCATATTTCGGGAAACAATCAACCGATTCCTTCCAAATTTGGCAAACAAATAGTACTTCTTTAGGTTATGTCAACGGAAATGTTTTAAGTGGGCCAGGCTATTATTTTCTAAATGTTGGCAATATAAATATTATATTTAATTTTCTATATGTACGAAACCAAGTAACCAATTTCAACTTTACTTTGTATGCTGGCAGTATCTATGCAAACAACAAATGAGCAAATATATAAACTAATTTATCCGCCTTTTTGGATAATAGCACCACATGAAAAATTTGGCATTTGTGTCCTATCTTGTAAAATAATTAACTGTTATCCACCAAATTCAGGCGAATAGATATAATTTTGTAGTCCATCTAAATTTAATTAACTTAAGGAGAAAGTCACGTATTACTAAAATGATAGCTATGTATATAATTTAGGTAAATGTGCCATATGTGAAAAACAATTTCAACCTACTTTAATCTGTAGCAGTCTCTTTGACTAACGTAGGATGTGACGACACTTAACCGTTTTGTTGACCGTTAGTGAAGATAGCACCACATGAACCAATTGAGGTTTCATTTCATGTCCGGGAACAATCAACCGATTCCCGCAGAACTTTGCACACAAGTAGTGTTACAGTAAGCCGTTCTTGAAGTGTGTATGGCTTTATTTACAGTATCGACACCATTTAAATAGTTAATATTAGTTTGTCATACATATTAAGCAATTAACCAATTACAATTAATCTTTGTATGCTAAGTGTATCCATTGGAAGCATCAAATATGCTTAAAGTGACCATCTTTGGCCACCTTTTTTAAGATACTGCCAGGTGATATAATTCTACATTTATGCCGTCTCTGGAACCAATCATCTAATTCCAACCAAATTTGTCACTTAGGTAGTACTGTAGTAGGCCCTGTAATTTTTTATAATTTAAGTGGGTCAGGCACCCTTTTTTTCAAAATGGTGCAATATAAATTATTTTGATAATTTTTTCATATATACTATACACTTTGGCAAATTCCAACAAAATATTTTATGCAGACAGTATCTTCCAGAAGCATCATATATTCCTGTACAGAACTTGTTTTGGGCCTTTTTTTTGTACGTTACCCCAAATGAGACACTAAAGCCCATATCTCGGGAATTAGCCAACTTATTTCACACAAGTAGTGCTACGGTAGGCCATGTAAAGTAACATGATTTTAGTGACTCACGCGGTTGTTCTCAAAACGATGTCCCTGTAAATATTTGAAGTTGGTGAATCTAGGTAACCAAGCTGATACTGCGAATTCTGCCTCCGTAATGTTGTTGGTTGCACGCCAGCTTTCGGTACATGGCGTTCTTTGTTCGAATCCAAGGTAAGGCACGCGTGCATTTGTAATTGTGTCACTAGAATTCCATTTGTTTCTGGTCGCTGCTCTTACGATATCGCTATCAACGAGACGTCAAATCCCATCTACCATCAAAACTATTTGAATACGTGTAGAGGACAGTAGGCTGATCAATTATATAGATAACTCCTTGTTTAAGTATTGTCACCACAGGAAATCAAGAGGGCAACTTAAATTTCTGTATTTGGAATATCTCAAACACAAAATCACACAGCCAGATGCTACGCGGATATAAATTATTTACGCTTTAGACACAGGATCACTGAGCATATCATCGTTTTGGTTTTCATGTTGTAAGTTAACAGTTTTCTATGTCATTATTATCAAAGTTAAACAACTCAATTATAATTCAAAAAACACAATAAGTAAATGAAAAAAAAAACTGAGATTAACACAGTACTACTCGAAGTTCCAGCTATATGTTTTGGAACGTATGCCGTATTAGAATTTCCATATTGCCCAGGTTTCTCTTTCCTACCTATCACAACTCCCAGCCGAGTGAACCAATCACGTGTGAGTTGGGTTGGCTGGGAAGTGGAAGGAGCCTAAAACCCCACGATGTCGAAATAGAGCTCTAATGGTTAAATGTGCGTGAGAAGGCCGGAGAAATAAATAGTTAATGCTAGATGTTCATAACCAATGCTGTTATTTCATCCAGCTACTTCTTAATCGGAGACATTTGTAGCATAAGCTGTTAGGACACTTGCTTTATTGTACTAAGTATATTTTTACAATAAACATAAAACACCATTTCAACCAATTCAAGGTCAATATTTTGGTCGATACACAGGCTCCCAGTAATATGAGGTGTAACAGCACAACCCGAAATTTCCGTATTAAAGAAGAAATTATGAAGATTAATTTCATTAATAGTAGTTCACTTTACATAAGTTATTCAGTTTGCCTTCAAGTATACCTATCATATTAGGTGAAGAAACACGATTTTATCATTCTTCTGTGGTTGTTTACTAAGACTGGTACTTCTTCGCAAGTGGAAATCGTGCCGGACGATGCCGCTGGTAGGCGGGCTTTCTCGGGGATCTCTCGTTTCCCCNTTTCATTCCCACGCTGCTCCATTTTCACCTCATTTCACCCTCATCGACTCTCAAGACCTCGATGTTAAGAGCCGCCAAACTCTCTCCACTCCACTAAGTCTGGAACAATCTGTTGTGTTTCAATAAAGTTGTACTCAAAATTTCCAAACACTTTTAAAACTCTACCATAGGTAAATTGAATATTATAAACGTCTGAATGCCCGAAGAGTAAATGTGGGACCTGGCGATGAATAATATTGCAACTGAGGTTATATTCCCACGGGTTTCCATCCTTTATAGTTTCCAGAGTTTCATAAATATATACATTTAAGTAGGTGCATTCCTTTTTGTGAATTTGGCTCTTTCTGTTTTGTCCGTTGCTTTAAAAAATAGTTTCAATATATGAAAAATATGATGAAAAGTTTTTTTGGCGGTTGTAAAAGGTTTTAAAGGAACAAATTTGGTTTACTAATGTAGAAAACTGAAACATTTTATTTATAATGTCAAACATTTTAGATAGGAACAATTTTTCATTAATTGTGTTTAATGCAAAGTAGATCAAAATTTATGTTTGTAGGAAAGGAATGTATTTCTAACTACGTCATATCCGAAACGATATGTTATAAAAGAAAGTAAATAACTATTACTATAAACATATTCTCACTGAGCTGACATTTACTACGTAAATAATATTCAATAAATTTTTTTTAAGGTCTTACCGGTACGTTTCCGTAAGTCATTTAAATTTTTGTAACTATTCGTGAGAAGCAGGTTTTGTTTTAAACATGCGACTTCTAGGTGCTAAAAAGTTTATAATTGCACGTGCACGGTACAAGTCATCATTTTTAACCAGCGAAAAGAATTATTATTTGAATAGGCGGATAGATGAATATTTTTAATATATCGAATTTTTCCAGTAGAAATTTGGTTTCGCGCTAAGTGCTGTGGCAATAACACATCAATGTGAATAAGAGAAAGTTGATCACAGACGAAAAGTTTTCGAAATGACGCTAACGAAAAAAAAACATTTTCGATAAACAAAAATATCTTTGTCCAATATACACTTAAGAAGTGGCGACATCACAATAATCAAACAGTCCATTTAAATTTCAGGAAATATTTTCATCTTAAAGCATCTGTAAATAGTCCAATTCGGAGACTGCCTGCGTAAGTTGGACTGCGTGTGCTTCTTGTTAGAACATTTGTAAAAATATCTAGTTGATGTGTTTGAGAATTGTTGTTATATATTTTAATGCACTGTAAATTTTTTTCTGCTAAACTTCCTCAACTATACCGGAATTTTTTAACCTACACACTCCATGGAAATTATACAACACATAAAGCTGCAAATATAGGAATGTTTAGCATCGCTACTATACAAATTTGGGAACTTCCCTACGCATTTCACTGTTTCCTGAGCAAATGTAGGAACGATACAATGAATGTATAGGGGAAAAATTACCATCGCCGCTTTCTCCGTAAGCGTATACACTGGTATTGTAAATTTCTGAATAATTTCTTAGAGTGGGTAATTGATCATCACATTTTTCGCAAGAATTTAGTTTCCCGTTTTATTTACACTAGTGAGTTTCAAATGTAGCGATGACATACACTTCACAAATAATTTAATAAGATTTCCCATGCCGATTGCAGAACTATCTAATTTATATTTTCAGAAAAAAAAATTTCCCTTCCTCTTATAAATCTTTAAGAGATCATACTGTTTTTTTAATGGATACCCACGTATTGTGTTTCTTGTGTTTCGCTTAAGCTCGCATTTTTGTACAGGTGGATGTTACTTCAATAGCAGTTCCTGCACTTCGTATCTTCTTACTGTATTGTATGGTATTATCGATACGATAATTTTTGTCTATAAGTTAATTCATACTTCAATACAATTTTCGTATTCTATTGATAAGCTTCCATAACTGTACCAGTCAAACTTTAGTAAATGGCAGTGGTTTGTTTGCTGAACACAATCTGTGAGTGCTAATTTCACATATTACATTCTATAAACGTTCGCTGTTTATGAATACGTTTGCACATAAAACTGATATCCTACTTTATACAAAAGTATTGTCTTACAAGCGCACACACAATACTTAATGCTTAACGTGCAGAAAACACTTTTATTGTCACAATCTGAAGAACAATTCCGTGTCAACTCTCACAAAGCTGGACGTGAACTGCGTGGGTAAACATTTCATAATATTAAGCACCGATGTCACTTCGTTATACAAACTCATCAAATAAGGCTGTGGCCAAATTTATTCGCCTGTCTAATACGGGCGACGTTCCCGTAATATTTACTTCTGTTCAAATAAAGACAGCGAGAATTTTGGGTGGCTCTTAACAATGGGGTCTTGAGAGCCGATTACGCTGAAGCGAGGTGAGTTTGAAGCATCGCCGGAATGCAAGGACAGGGGAAACGGGAGATCCCCGAGAAAATCCGCCGACCAGCTGCATCGTCCGGCACGATTCACACGTGCGAAATCCGGAAGTGACACCGCCGGGAATCGAACACGTTTCGCTTTGTTGGGAGGCGAGAGCTGTTGCCGTTTCTCCACCGCCCTCCCGGCAAGGGCGAAATGATGCAGCGGTGAAGGATGATGGTGGAAGAAAGAGGAGTACCCAGAGAAAATCCAGCTGCCGACAGGAACGTCCACCATGTTGCCGCGTGCAAAAATCCTGTAAGACCGCGCCGGGTGTTCAGCCTGGCTCCCCGTGGTGAGAGGTCGGGTAAACCGACTCTCGTTCCGAGCAATTATTCCGGCGGCAGTCGGGGAGGTGGTTTTGTTTGCCGGCTTATCATATCTCTGTGGTCGTGCAGCCAAACACGCACTAGAGAAAGGCAAGTGCCCTCATTCACAGCTCACGTCGGAAGCCGTGTGGCTTTGCCAGCAGCTCGCTTCCATCTCGACACCACTTCCTATCGTCTCGCCCTCGATCTTGAGGTACGAGGTGAGTGGCTTCCAATGGAGGACTGTACGTGTAATATGCGTAATTGCACGCGACGTGTTACGTAATGATGTCCGACATCCTTGACGGCTTTAAACACTTGTACGGGCGAAGTCGGCTAACGGGATATACAGTGAAAGGTGGAAGTAGACCACGCGTACGGGAAATGACTATAGCATATACTTGCTTACTTTGGCTATTTCTAGGCTATACTGTGCGGTTTAGTAAACCACGGCAGCGCAAGTAGTTTGATAATAAACACAGTCCACTTTCAGAATTGTAATGGTTAACAACATTGCAACTGTAGTCTATTCGTGGTTTACTCACACTTTTTGAACCAAACCTTTGAAATATCACCCCATGTATGACGTGCTTGTTTGTTTCCAAAATATGCCATGTAGCGCAAGTGTTTTAAACTTGTGTTAACTTAAAAGTACCTTATTTTGGTAACCTTGAAAATTAAATAAATTTTATTCCTAAATTATTATATTTAATTTATAATAAGTATTAATAAAATAGTGAGAAAATATGTGTGTTGCTAATGCCTAGTAAGAAATAGTTCTTATGAAAAATATTTATAAAGTGAGTGCGCGCGAATACGGTGCGTTGTCCAAATGGTGAAATGTTCTGTACATGATTAGGCTTTGTTTGTATGATGTGGAGGAACAGCCGGAAAGTGGAACATACGTAGGGCTTCAGACAAGTTTGCAGTAGTCATGAATGGACTATACACCCGACTGCATCCACCTGAACAAAAAACTTCGTTAGTTTGCCAAAATTTTGGCTCTAGATTTACATCTCTATCTTACATATAGCGGATATAAATTAAGTTTTTAATAAGGGAAAGACATTTTCGACAACCTGTACAATATTTCAGCTGTAGAGTTACAAAAAATATTTAGCGACTAATTTGTAAAGAGTTGGTTCTAACAAGTACAGAAGTGTTCACTGTGTATACGTTTATTCGTGCAAATTTTAAAATTGAACTAAATTAATACGTCAAGGCTCTAAGTCAAAATAATTGCTCACGTGATTAGAATGCCACAAAGAATATATATATATATATATATTGGGTTATTCATTATGCGGTTTGTCTGCATTTCAATTCTAACAGTAACATATATTTTAAATTCAAATTAGTAAGAAACCAAATCCGTACTGCAGGTTAACAAAATTTTGGGTTTAAAAGAAATTGTTGCAGCATGTGACTCGTGTGATTTAAATCAATAATTAATTTTGGCGAAAACAAATTTTGTGTTGAAATAGACTTCTGAAATTTGTACGAATCAATGCGTTCACATTCTGGTATATACACTAAAAAAAACATAACTTTTTTTTAATTATTAAATATACTTTTTAATTTATTATCAGTTTCATATTATAAATCAACAAAACATTGTAAAAGTCTAGAAAATATTGGTCCTTGAACGGCATTAAGGAGCCCGCCTACCTGGAGTTGTTTTTCGCGTTCCAGGTAGAGAAGTGCAGCAGCAGTAAGGGTGACACTGTCACGCTCTTCAGGTGCATTATCGTTTCTAGTTGCAAAGCTCTGAAATACCCTGTAGTGTTTTCGTCGTGCTTCTTGTACCTATGGGACTTGGGTAGCAACGATCATTACAGGCCGCTCGAGTACTTTTGTGCGTATCTGACCCAAACATTTTGTGACACGATGCTTTGAACAACCCGTTTTTAGCTATATTTGAGTGCTCCGAAAGGTGTTTATGACGTGCATGATATCTTTAAAGTAATCTTGCGGGTACAGTTAGAAGTGTGAGTTCTTTTCGTAGATCAGCAAATTGGGCACACTTTTAATATTTTCGTGAAGTAAAATGTGTTTCAGTCACTGCAACGCAGTTCAAGTACTAAGTAGACGAGAATTTTAAGGGCGATCCATTCGTCGCATCTTTGAATATATATGTATTTTTCTCACAACCCGACAGAGCATAAACACAATGGGGTCCACGGTTTTCTTGATGTTTTAATGCTCAGAATACTAGACTTTTGAAATGTTTTTTATTTATTTTCTACCAATACCCTTGAATGTTATTTTTACTACCCAATATATCTCCATTTTCGTCACAATTTACTCTTTCTAGTAATACTAAATTCATGTATTTGTTAATTTTTTAAACATCTGACTAAATTTTTATATGTATCACTCATTTGTGTAATAAAATTTTTTTCTAAAACACAGTTTAATATAAAAAGTGATATATAACTAAACAAAAATTTAAATTTTACATAATTTATTTTTACGTATTTAAAATCTAAAATCCCTTATACATAAATATTGTCAAGTTTTACAGTTTATGTACAGTTTGACCTTGTATAAAACTCGCTAAAACATTACGGAGATCAATGTGCAAAGCCACAGTCTTCACACCACTATTGTGTTTCTGTCCTTACACACATTTTCCATCTTTTGCTTCTCATTCCAAGTGTAAAACTCCTACATAAAATACAAATTCATAATAATTGCCACATTGTAGAGATTATACAAAGTTTGAAATTATATGAAACTTGCGGAAACATTCTGGAGCACACAGTGCAAAACCGCAGTCTGTGCACTACCAGCGTGTTTCTTTCCTTACACGTTTTCCATATTTTGCTTTGCCTACATCGGAACACACTTTGCAGTATCCTGTCGGTTTTTTTTTCTGTTGCTGGTCATTTTGTTGGAAAATTGCTACCAGACAACCGATCTGAAGATGAAGATTATTGGTGGACGTCTGCTTGTGTTACACCATGCGAAACCAGCTGATTCCCAAGAGATTCCATAAAATTCTTTAAACTAGCTTTGTTGCCATCTGCCCTTGACGTTTTGAACAAGATGTACGAATTTATAATGGCCATCCAAACCAGGTGAAAGAAAATTTTCTTCAACCAACATAGTCAACACCAGTTTGGTTTATGTTGTAGTAGAGGACAACAATTGGTTTTTTTTTANAAATTTTCTTCAACCAACATAGTCAACACCAGTTTGGTTTATGTTGTAGTAGAGGACAACAATTGGTTTTTTTTTACAACTAAACCACCTCTGCTTCTCACACTTACTTCACTGCTTGTAGCTTTGTGTTTTGTTGAGGGTAGTACACATCTCAATTGTCTTTCCACTTTACAGCCGAAATAGATCCACACCTGCGAAACATTGTTTTTCCTTTTGAGAGTTCTGTGGTTCTAGTTCAACAGGCAAGCCTCTGAAGTTTTTCTGTACTGTCCCTACAACCAATGNAAATTTTCTTCAACCAACATAGTCAACACCAGTTTGGTTTATGTTGTAGTAGAGGACAACAATTGGTTTTTTTTTTACAACTAAACCACCTCTGCTTCTCACACTTACTTCACTGCTTGTAGCTTTGTGTTTTGTTGAGGGTAGTACACATCTCAATTGTCTTTCCACTTTACAGCCGAAATAGATCCACACCTGCGAAACATTGTTTCTCCTTTTGAGAGTTCTGTGGTTCTAGTTCAACAGGCAAGCCTCTGAAGTTTTTCTGTACTGTCCCTACAACCAATGTATTCTCGTCCCACAGCTTGGAAAATAACCGCGGACTTGTGTAAAACCGGTNGTATTCTCGTCCCACAGCTTGGAAAATAACCGCGGACTTGTGTAAAACCGGTCAATATACATTGTGTGTGCTTTACCTAAGTAATCATGACAAAGTCTTCGAGCAAGGCTTTCAATTGAATTTTCCATACTTTCGGCACCTCGAGTTAAAACTTCGCAGTTCAAAACGTATCCTGTAATGGTGTCGCAAAGGATGTGCAGCTTTATTCCGTATCTATGAGGTTTATTTTTTCTTTATACACGGAAGTGCAAACGTCTCCGGAAAGGACACATTCCTTCATCTATTGTAAGGTTCTCTGATGGATAAAAGAATGTTTTACATTGACTGGCAAAGTGATTGAAGAATTGCCTGACTTTATGGAGAGAATCATGATTTTCTTGTTTCCTCGGTATGTACATTGCATTGTCATTTATGTGCAACACGAATAATATGGACCCAAACATGTCCCTAATAAGGAGACGACCAGGAAATGGAGATTGCATTATGTTGTCATTTGACCAATAATCATTGATCTTAGACTTTTTTACTAAGCACATGTGAATGATTGTTGAAAATAAATGGTATATTTCCTTAAGCTTTACAGTAGTACCACGCAGCCACATTGAATTTGGCTTCAACTTCTTTGCTCGTTTCATGTTGTCAAGCATGGTCCCTGCACAGCGATTAGTTTCAGTCTTCATTTTTTATGACATCTATGCAAAAAAAGTGCGAAACGCATTTAATTTAATCTGATGTTTCGTCAATACAAATAATAATGCCAGAGGTTTCTTCAAAAACAGGCAACGGTGGTTGATTGTCCAATGCTACCCTACAATCGACTGCAGAAAATGTTTTATTTGTCGGTAATCGCAACTTTCTATTGGAATCTGAAAAGAAAATTTAAATCCTTATTTGAGTGTTGTGTCCACATAGAGGCTTATGATTTTTTGCCTTTGTGTGAAAAAAGAAACAATTACCGGAACATAAAAATGCACATACCTAGAATTACACAACAGAAATAAATCAGAAAAATTAAACATATGCTAACCAGAAACGTTGCTTCTGCCAGGTCCTTCCGATTGTTGTTTACTGGCGTTGTTGCTCAGCTGCACAGAATGAATAAGGGTGACATAATCTTCCTCTAAAAATTACAATCTGGCATTAGCATTTACTTATATCGTGATAACAAAACTAACTTGTATATAATTGCAAATTGCATAAAGAGAGAACCAACTAGAATCACTCCCAATATTTCGTATCTCTGATGGACGAGTAATTGAAGTGCTTCGGATATCAATTATTTTATTGTGGCACACTGCTAGTCTTCATATCAAACAAAAATGAAGAACAAATTATATATGTACTTGGACGAGTATCAAATCTCATGCATATTTCCTAGATATCTATTTATTATAACAAACCTGAAGTGACAGAATGTTCAGAATATGGTTCGTATAAAGATTCTGTATCACAGTCATCAACTTCTGAACCGGAAGAAGCATACATTTCTTCATGTTTATATAATTCTTTTTCGCCATTATCGCAGCACTAAAATGTGATTAAAAAAACGCGAAATGCAGCCTATGGCGTGTGTGTAACGAGGCTGCCTATGCCATCTAGCAACAGTTGGAAGTACTAAGACGAATGCGAGAAGCGCGCTCGAAAATCAACAACCAACTTCCGCTCGAGCATATGCATTTCATATTGCAGCAACGTCTGTTCAAGCTGTGCTCCAGGGCCGTTCATTGTACTGAAATACTATGTTCTACCTGTGTTCGAGCTTGGACCCTAATGTGTTAATATTGGCGCCTCAATTTTCTTTAACTTGGTTGTAATAATTGCACTCGTTATTTCCCGACATGTTACTACAGAAAAAAAATTCGGGAAATACACAGGTGAAAAAAGCATAAAGAAAAAAACATACCTACTACAATTAAGAAACTAAAAATTTCTCTATGTTCTCTAGGCAGCTTGTGTAGTTTGATCAGACTGTATATTTCACTAGTAGAACCATATAGCGAAATTATCCTAGAGGCATATTGACCTACTACGAGTTGCAGTATGTAGTTAACCTGGGGAGATGGAATGGCCTCATGGTTATTGAGAGGGATTGACGGAGAAATTGAAAATGAAAATGTAACTGAAGGAAATTTTTAATAATAATAGTATTTGCGAATACTCGAAAACATATTTTGTGGACTTGACACCTGTGTACATTCACAAGAAGAGCAACTGGATCGCTACAAATGAATAACGAAATGAAAACAAAAATGTGATAAATTGCTGACAGAATCTCAGGATTGCAGGCAAGGTTTCCAGCAAATGAGAGGATAATTTCACAACAGAAAATTATACTTATCCGGAGAATTCTTTTTGAGTTTACAGCGAAAAATAGTTCCCACGAGATTTGATACGTCTGTTTTACCTTAGTTACAAGTTTCAAAGGATATTTACTGACTTCACAGGCCAATTTGTGCAAATTATAAGTATATTTGTTCTTAAAATAACAATAAATGTATTGCTTTCAGGCAGCGCACACTGTTGCAACTGTTTGTCGCAACACTACATCTAGATTTTGGTTTTTGTAAAATGTATTGCCAAATACTTTCAATTTATTTTTAATTTTGGAATCTATCAACCAAAATATAAAAATCTGTAACGTAACAATAAATATTAGTATTATACAAATGTTTATTTTATATAGACTGTACCCGGTTAATACAGCACTTTTGAAATACTTTCTCAGGATTCTAGGGGCCACGGTGGTGTATTGGTCAGATTACTCGCCTCCCACCTAGGAGAATCGGGTTTGATTCCAAGTGCGGTCGCTCCCGAATTTTCGCTGGTGGGAATCGTGCCGGAAGGTCACACTGGCAGGCGGATTTTCTCAGGGATCTCTCGTTTCCTCCATCCTTGCATTTCGGCGCTGCTCCTTATTCACCTCACTTCACCCTCATCGGCTCTCAAGACTTCAGAATTAACTTTCGTCGTATTTTGTATCATTCCTCCATTTGTAATACCAGCCTTGCCTTTGACCGGCCTGATCACTTTATTCGTACGTCTATCAAGTCAAAATTTGAATCTGCACAAGTTAAAANAGCCTTGCCTTTGACCGGCCTGATCACTTTATTCGTACGTCTATCAAGTCAAAATTTGAATCTGCACAAGTTAAAAGTGAAAATGTGTTACTAATACACCGTTTCTTATTATTACGTGTATAGAGTAAAACGTCATCAAATGAAATGAATCAGAGTGCACGAATCTAAACGCTACCTTTTGAACCAAGTTTTTTTTACCTTGCTGCCAACTTAAGACGGTTACCATGCTAGTCAGTGTATGCGTTAAAGCATTCGTAACTGTTAAAAATAATTTTTTTCTAAAGTCCATTTCAAAAGTGCTTATTTACGTGCAAACCTGCTATACTACAGAAGTTATGATAACATTTTGCACAGTTTGGCCGGACAGTTATATAAATATCACTGGGCGTTAGAAATTCAGTTGGCCCAGTAATATTAAACCTTGCAAATATTCTTTACGCTGTACGTTGAAGGTCACAGCTACGATTCTGGTAACTGTGATTCTTGAATGTGAGATTTATGTGCCATTATTGATAAACCTTGTTTAGCTTTTTGAGGTCCACTTAGAATTCTGAAGAATTGCAGAGTTGATTCCAGTATTTTCGTGTAGCGATACAATTCCAACTATTTTGCATCAACAATCATGACATGTACAAAGAAAAAAAATATTTTGTGAATTTGCAGATATCTCTAATATTGGGGAGCAAATTTTTCAGCTTTATTCACAAGTATTTTTGCTGCGAATACCATATTTTGTACATAATGTTGTGCGTACTTAAATACTTAAGCTGTTATGGAATTTTAGTCATTGAATTCTGATCGAATCTACGACTGTGTGTAGACATTATCACTCTTATACATGTTTCAGTCCAAATCCAATGGAAATGTAGCATAATTTGATGCTTGTTATATTACTGCAAATATGTCACAACTATAATCCAGAAACTCTTTAACATTATAAATGGATGAGTAATTATATAAAGATTATAGTAACTATTGTATTATTTCAGTTTTTTGTTATACTGGCATCCACCATTAACCATGTGTCTTGTTTAAAATACACTAACTGGGAAACAAGAAAGTTGCTTCTTTCTTTCTAACGAAAATACATCCGTACTTTCAACATTCTGCGCATAAACAAGTAAAAGCTATTCTCATTTGGAATAATAGCCAATAAATATATTTTATTGTAGCCTTAGACGTTAACTTCCGAGTGCGGTGGAATATACATACTGTGTTTATTACTCACAGGGCAATATTTATTTTAAAAAGTGGTTAAAGGATTAAAAATTACTGAAAGGAAAAAGTAATTAGGGCCTCAATAGTGCTCAATTTACCGTTAACTGCATATACAAAAGCAGCTACCAAAAGCAAGTATGAATTACGTACCAAATTAAGTACAAAATTTTTACTGCTCTCGTGATAACTGTTCTTTCCACGGTTGTAGGTAGTAATAACGCCATAAATTTAAGTACGACATTAAGTACAAAATTATTTGTTATGTGCATTCGTCTTAATAGTTTATGTTACAATGCTAATTAAATGCGTGGGAAATATGTTTATCTCATCAGAGTGTATGTAAAAACAGTGGATATCCTTAGGTATATGCTGTTCGCGGTAAAGTGAGCACTTTTAAGGCCCTAGTTACTTTTTCATTTTAGCTAATTGTTATCCTTTAACAAGCTTTTTAAATAAATCTAGCCATATGTGTAATAAACGTCTAAGGCTAAAATAAAATATATTTACTGAGTATTATTATTTCAAATGAGAGGGCTTTCAAAAGTGTTTACTNGCTAAAATAAAATATATTTACTGAGTATTATTATTTCAAATGAGAGGGCTTTCAAAAGTGTTTACTTTATCGTGAGTAGCCTATAGGCAAGTTGATGGGGTTAACATCTCGTTGACAGCGAGGTCATGAGAGACGGAGCAAGTAGCTCACGGAGGAACGTTTCGGTAAGTAATGGCAAGGAATCGGCAATGAACTTTGTTAAGGACGAAACCCAGCATTCGCCTGGAGTGATTTCGGGAAACTATGGAGAGGCGTGACCAGGATAGCCAAACCGGGAATCGAACTTGGGTCCTCCCGAATGCGAATCCATGCATGTACCACTGCGCCACCCCACCCGGTGACATATACGTAGAAAGAGCAATATTATCAAATAATATTACAGTCTCTACAAGAAATTATTAACGCTCTGCCGTTGTTCCTAAAGCCGTAGAATAGGAGTATCCAGTGTGGTAGAAGAAATTCTTCAGAAGGAATGTGTCTGAACGAAGAATGTTTTCAAAAAAATTAATATCATAATATTTTTCAGGGTTGCTCCTTGGTAGAATTTACAACGTCTGCTAAAAACGTACAATAAAAAAGCTAGCTGTCGTAACTATAATTACCCAATCTCTTTTGTATCCTGCTAATAAGCTAAGAAATTGGAAAACTTTTGACGGATTTTCGTGCTGTTTCCCAGCATAATATTTGTAAAGCTTTGTCATTGTGAATGCATTGATTGATACTGTGCCTAAAAGTTTCGCTTTTAGCGTCAACGCCGTAATTTACTTTACTAGTGACATTTGGTTTTGAAGAAGTCAAAATCAGTTACTTGCGTATTTGCGAGCTGAATGGAAACCGCGATCGAGTTATGTAACCCAATAAATGTAAAATTTTATGCGGATTTATTTTTAAATTGTACAAAAAAGATAATTTTAGGGTATCGATCAACAAAAGCTGAATTTCAAACGGTTTTCGTCATAAGTTGTTTTTTCAGAGAGTTTATCAAAATGTTTGGCACGCCAAGAAAAATATAATATTAGTGATACATTCTTCTATTGGTTAGATATTCACTGTCTTTAGTTTTCTTGGAGCACTGAAAAACTTTAAAAAATAAGATATCCTTGATCTGTAATTAATGGTCCGTAACAATAGAATATTCTAATGGTTTTCATTTGATTTTGTCCATTACTAGTGACAGTGTCACCCTTATCGTTCCCGCGCTTCTCGGCCTCAAACTTGGAAAATTGTTGTAGGATTTATCAACTTTTTTCACTGTAAATTCTATTTTTAAATGTTTAACAAAATTTTTCCCAGAACACAACATAAATAATAGCTTGTCAAGTGGTATCAAACTATTAAAGCTATATTGCCTTTATTCGTTTTTGACTAGAGGCTGCCGGGAAGAAATAAATAATTTTTTTCTTGCACACGATTACATAAATTATACTAACGACAGAAGTCAATCAATACATGTTTAAGAAAATGTGGAAAACAATGCCCTATGCCTTGTAGATGACTAAAATAAAGTAAAATTTCTTTGATGGACACTGTGGCGAAAAATCCGAAAATCCAAGATTGCTAGATTTAATAAATTTTAAGTGAACTATGTAGCCGAATTCCACGGGTTGGCCAAACTTTCTTGAACAACTTTGCTTGTATGAGTATAATTGTTTGTCTTCGTGGAAGAAAGGCCTATCTGAAACATCCTTAAATATGATATTTATAACAAAAACCGATAACTTACACCATTTGATGTGTATATGCATAAATTTTCTGTTGTGGGTAGGCCTTAAGGAACAGCACAAAAACGCATTGCCTCCCTTCTTGGTAAAAGAAGGGCCTGTCGCCTACTACAAAGGCAGCATGCATTGTTGCAGATATGGATAGGCCCTTCTTCCATCAAACTCTTCAGTTATATTTGCTCTTCTCTCTTGTCCAACGGTTGGCGTTCATAGCATAGACGGCAGAGTGCATTCAACCCTATAATATATTCAAATGCATTAATTGTCGGTTTTTTAAACCTAAGCCTGCATCTGTGCATTGGCTTTGCATCCATCGCTCACACACTGGACTATCAGATCGTTCTGCGAATTGGAAACCACAATTTCAGCCATCTTCAGTGGGTATCAAACCATCACCCGTTCTGCCAACCACGCTACTTTAGCGCTGCAAAACATCAGTCGTGTACTCCAAGAGCTCGTACGAGCTACTTAATTTTTTATAAAATAAAAAAACAACGTAAAATTTCAGTACCCAAAGCCTTTCAGGATCACTTTAATTTATAGTCAAAAGTCTCGAACATAAGAAGTATTTCGTAGCCGACACAACTCTAGTTTCGTTTTCAAAATCCAATGAGCTACATGGTTTGTGTTCGGCTATACATAACACAGACCATTTATCACGTATAAAAGTAGCAAGGTTTACGAATCAATGACCCAGAGGGAAGATCATTGGGCACCAAGCCTTGGAGTGAACAATGCCGGCAAAAAATATCCTTCGTGTGCGTTATGCATGCACACAATTGTCTGTGCTATTTCTAAATGGGTTAGTGGCACAACCAAAAATCTCACGCAGGTCTTTTCATAAGAAAGTTTTGCCANATTTTGGTCCTCATTTCCCACGCAAACAGAATTTTTATTTTGTTTACTTTTCGGCGGGGAACGCGGAGACTGCAAAAAATTAAAACGAATTTGAAGAAGTGGCCGGTGATGTGGTGAAATCAAGATGAAGCCCCGAAATGGCTCGCAACGCAATCGAGAAGACAATCTATGGGTGTGGGAGAGAGAGGGTGAGAGAGTGAGGGAGAGAGAGACAGGGAGAGAGAGGTGCGTGAAAAGCTCACGTCTCTTCCAAGTGTTCGAAATTTAATCATCTCCCTCTGTATCGTGCCGCTCCCTAAGGCCCTCGAGAGGAGCCCGTGGTTAACTAACTGGTCGAAATTCTTCTGGGAATGAAATGGATGTTGAGTCATGGGGGGCATTTGAAAAGTATGCCTAGGGGCGAAGGGGGAAGGGTGGTTATGGCGGGCAGGAGGGGTGGAGACACACCCGATGCCATAAAACCTCCTTTCATGCGCGGAAGGGATTGAAGGGAGGTTCCACGGCGCTCCGCTCAACGCTCTCTGCCCTCGTTTTGACTCTCATCCTCCTCGCGACAAGCCATGGCCGTCCGAAACCCTCGCGGTGTTCTGCACGCACACGCACAAACACGCCTCCACGCGCACACGTGCACGAGTAATTAATCGCTTCCGAAGTTGCGCTGGCCATGATTTCCCCTTAAGGCTCGATTCGCGATGGGTGAAAAAAAAAACCTGTTCCTGATGAACGTGCACGCACTTTAAATCAAAGTTAGACCGGCCTGTTGTTTATGTCGCGGTTTTTATGGGCTATTCACGTTAAAGTGAGCANCGCACTTTAAATCAAAGTTAGACCGGCCTGTTGTTTATGTCGCGGTTTTTATGGGCTATTCACGTTAAAGTGAGCAGTTTCGAAAGTCCTCTCATTTGGATTAGTAGTCAACAAATATATTTTACTTCTAGCCTTAGAAGTTAACTTCCGAGTGCGATGGAATATACGCGCTGTGTTCACTACTTACATGGCCATATTTGTTTTAAAATATGGTTAAAGGATAAAACATGACTGAAAGGAAAAAGTAACTAGGGCATCAAGGGTGCTCACTTTACCGTGAACCGTCTATGATCGTCGTGTCGTGTGCGTCAGTGCTGTTTACATACACGAAGACCACGAACCGTGCCATAAAGAATACTTTCGTGTTCGTTATGCAAACGTTTTTTTAATCTTGAGCCGAGCCTGACACATAATTACCAGGACGTGAATAAACTTCACAGAACATAACGCATTCCAAGTAATAATAAAAGTAGATATTTAAGTGCCGAAAAGTTTCAGAGACCAAATACGATAAGTTATATAGCATATCTCTTTTATTTGCAGATATTTGACAACAAGCTGACACGCCCTCTACATCCTGTGGGCTGGAGACTTTCGAAACTCCCTCGAAGAAACCCCATCAGCATAAGGCAGAAAGGTGATCCTTTTATATAGGTTTGCATCATACCTTTCAAACTTTATTATCCGTGTGGTTGAAATTGGAAACATGTCATAGGCAATTAAAAAAATTCATAATTACAAAACTTGAAATATTGTGCTTGAATATTTTTATATAACTATTTCTTTACCAAATGTTAAATAAAATATTTTGTAATGTTTTACGAAGAGAGAGATTTAAATTTGTAGAAAAAATTGGTAAAAAAAGCTATCAAAATTGATATAAGAAATGTTTATAATGATTTATACGATCTCACAGCATTACATTATTTTGGTATATTTTAAAAGTATCATCCCCAAAATTTACATATTTTAAATATTTTTTTTCTTTTTGCAAAACTTAAATTTAAAAACATTTAAAAACATTCTGACCTAATCCTAACACTTACTAATGTTCAACCTTTCTTCTACATTTACAACTATTTTAAAAACAAAGCACACTAGCTCCAACAATGAATGCCTATTTATTTAGAAACCCTTTCCTCGCCCTTAACCATTACGTCACATTAAATAGATTTTGCAACGGAGTGTTCAGCATTTAACTAGGTATATTTAATTTTAACCAATAGCAAAAAGGTATTTTAAAATATAGGGCTTTCAGAACTACACGGCGACAGTCTTTTATTTTATGTCGTAAGCATTTTCTCTCGTCTACCTGCAACACTTGGCAACACCGCTGACGCCATCAAAGCGTATTCAATAGTAGTGAGGCATGTCAGTCTTTCGTCTTTCGTCTTGCCGGGCTGAAAACACGGGCGCTTTCGGTTGTTGGATTTCTGATGCTGAGGCGGCCACTATGCTGGCCGACTCGCTGCTGCTTCGAAGGCCCACTTGGCGCCGGGTGCCGAATCTGCTAGGTTTTTTCCACTGTAGACAAGGCAGCATACATCGTGGTCTTCCAGATCTGTTCCAAACTATACGCCAAATGTATGAAAAACGTCCACACCTGAATTTAATAACAGACAGGCGATATTCATAACAAGACGTACTTTTTATAAGGAATTGGAGCTCTTGAACACGAGACGAATACATATCGTCTCAAAGCAATATCGTGGAACATCTGATCGCTAAAATACATATTATGATGGCAATACAAACAACTGCGAAAAAGGACGAATGACTTACACCAATGTATTTAAAACACAGCAACTAAAATCATGTATGAGAAGTTTGAAGTAATTAATAAGGTAGCGAATTTCATAATTTAATAATGTATTATGATACATGAAAATTAATTTTTCACCGGCATCTCAAAAGTACGCGCAGTTGCTGATATTATCAACAGTAGATTACGTAACATCGTAATCAACACTGAGATGTTAAAGCCAATTATGATATGGTTATTGTCGACAACGAGAAGGANATCAACAGTAGATTACGTAACATCGTAATCAACACTGAGATGTTAAAGCCAATTATGATATGGTTATTGTCGACAACGAGAAGGAAAAAAAAAATATTTCGAAATTTTGAAGGAAAACACATATCATTTTGGACGTATAAATTTAAACTTGCAGGGAAATAATAGAGACAATGGTANTATATATATATATATATATATATATATATATATATATATAATGAGACATCTAAGGCAGGCCACCTGAATATCACTTCCAATTACAGTGGTAGAAGAAAATGATTCTGACAAAAGTTGTTTGGGTACAAGGCCATAAAAACGTGTTGGTCATAATATCCCCTTATGTGGAAGGGTAAAGAAGATACAAAGGTCATCTTCGTTAATTAAGGACATGGATGGTGTAGGGAAATTTCAAACAGTGAGAGCCCTACTAGATGGAGCATCACAATCATCTTTCGTCACAGATGCGTGTATGAAGCACTTAGGACTGAAGCTTTGCCATTCAAAATTCAGCATTTCTGGGATTGAGCAGATGTCTGCAGCTGAAGCAAAGGGAGAGGTGGTATGCAAAATTTTGTCGTTGCACTCAGAGAAGTTTCACCTTGTACTTAAACATTGATCCTCAACAGAATAACAAGGGACATGCCATCGGTACAGGTAGATACATCATGCCTCGCTTACCTAAAGGATCTTCTGNCCTCAACAGAATAACAAGGGACATGCCATCGGTACAGGTAGATACATCATGCCTCGCTTACCTAAAGGATCTTCTATTGGCAGACCCACAGTTTGCGACGCCTGGGGTAATCGACATGCTGCTCTCTGCAGAAGTCGTTGCGGAGTTAATGACTGGTACCATTATTTCTGGACAGCCACGTGCCTTAAAAACAGAATTGGGTTCAGTGCTGGCTGGGAAAGCCCTATGTGAACACAGTAGTCCAGAGTCAGCCTCCTTACTTATGCGCACACATAGCAGTCTTGACAGCGCCCTGCAGAGGTTCTGGGACATCCAGTAGGTTCCAGGGAGCAACTTCATTTCCAAGGATGACCATAAGTGTGAAGAGCACTTTGTAAGTACGCACTCTCGGGATTATACAAGGAGATATGTATTATGTCTTCCATTTAAGAGTAACGACTTTGATACTTTACTGAGGAATTCATGTGGGGTGGCACTCAGACGACTCTGTGGTTAGAAGCAGAAGTTAGGAAGGTCATCAGGTTTGCACTTACAGTATAAAAATCTCTATGAGGAATACGAGCAATTAGGGCATATGGCATATGTAGGTACCCTAAAATCTGATATAGATGGTGAGTTGGAGCTGACGTCTTCAACACATAAAAAACTGCTTACATCAACCCCCATCAAATAGATGTGAAGGAGGACAGTATCTCCTTAAAAGTTAGAGTTGTGTTCGATGCCTCAGCACCAACTGTTAATGTATCATCCCTTAATGCTGTGCTCTTGTGTAGTTCGAAACTCTAGAAGGATATACGTGACATTGTACTGAACTTTAGAACATAAAATGCAGCACTTCCAACTGATGTGCGCAAGAAGTACAGGCAGATAGGTATTGACCCATGAGACCTGGATGCTGAAGGGATTCAACTGCATAAATGGTGGTCGAATAGTCAGGAATTGATGGATGATGGAAGTATATCATCTGAGTCTAGAACTCTGGACTGCAGTGAATCTTTCAAGGTGTTAGGGCTGCGCTGGGGTACAGGCCATGACTGCTTTGTCAACAGGATGCAGGTTAATAATGCACCAAACACCAAGCGAGGCATTATCTCAACCATTGCCCACTTGAACGACCCTTGTGGATGATTGGCTCCAGTGATCGCAACTAGCAAGTTCTTGCTTCAGTTTTTATGTACCCAAGGTCTTGGTTGGGATGAACCTGCAGGACATGATGTACTTTACCAGAGGGAGGAGTTAAAGAAGTCACTTCCTATCCTTTGTGAGGTTAAAATTCCCAGGTTTATTCCACTTCAGATAACAGAGGTGCAGTTTCATGGATTTTGCGATGCCAGTGAGAAAGCTATACTGCAGTAATTTATGTCCGATGTGTGACGAGGATCGGAATGTTTAAGTCAATCTTCTCTGTTCAAAGTCGAAGGTTGCCCCATTGAAGACACTCACTCTGCCCAAACTTCAGTTGTGCGCAGCGCTGTTATTAAGTAGGCTGTGGCAACACATAAACAGGGCATATTTTGACAAGATAAAAGAGTTTGAGGTTCATACTTGGACAGATTCAAGGGTTGTATTGGCATGGTTTCATCTGTCACAACACACGTTGAAGACATTTGTACCTTACAGGGTAGCAGGGATTCAGGCCATTGTACCTCCCAGTACATGGAAGTACATCACATCTGAGGAGAACCTAGCAGACGTGGCATCACCCGGTGCTCTTCCTGAGCAGTTTTTTCAGGCATTCGTGGTGGTTTACAGGCCCACCAAGGCCGACGCTTTCGTAGGAACACTGACCAGATCCAGGACATTAAACCTACGTTTCTGTGCCATAATTGAAGCCACCTGCTGCTGTTGTCTTGGTGGCAAGCCACATTGTGCCTAGCAGCCCTGAAGATCCATTAGGCTTAATTCATAAGTCATCTGCATGCAAAAGCAGCATTCAAGAAAACGAGCCATGTCAAGAGTAATTTCCTGACAATGGAGGAGTTGAGTAATACTACAGTGACATTGGTCTAACACGTAGAGTTATGAAGCTTTAGGGAAGAATTGTCTGCTCTTCAAAAAGGGGATAGTTGCGCCAAGGTCATGCAGCCACTGATGCCATTTCTCAACCCAAATGGAGTTATCAGGGTGGGTAAATGGCTACACCGTGGTGGTGGTGTAGTTGTTCACTATTCGCTTGCCACTAAGGCGAATCGGGTTCGATTCCCAGCAGGGTAACGCCCGGATTTTCTCGCATGTGGGAATCGTGCTTGACGATGCAGCTGGTCGGCGGGTTTTCTCGGGGATCTCCCGCTTCCTCCGCCTTTGCATTCCGGCGCCGCTCCATACTCAACTATATCCACCCTTATTGGCTCGCAAGACCTCGATGTTAAGAACAGCCCAAAACTCTTCACTTACTCACTCGACTGAAACAAAGGGGAACAGAATGGACGAGTGATACAGACTTAATTGAAAAAACTGGAACTGTCAGATATGAACTGTATACTTTTTAATAGTAAATAAAAATACGTGTGTGTTAATAAACTTTTTATAGAGTCTGATTTTAACTATTTGATTGTAATAATGTTTGTTAGGTAACACACGACTGTGTAAATATTAGCTTAAATAGTCAGTGTAGTCCGTTAATGTCGAAATAATAAGTTTTAAAAATTTATTAAATTGTTTTTAATCAAATAATGCTATTAATATTTATTTTTATTTACATAAGGCCTGGATAAACATGGATAACCTCAAAGGTTTTGAATAATTTTAACAATATATTCCACATGAAATTTACATAATATAAGAATTTTTGCTTATAACTCACACTTTGCCATGTTTTAAACAAAAATTACCATTACTTTGTCAATCANCATAATATAAGAATTTTTGCTTATAACTCACACTTTGCCATGTTTTAAACAAAAATTACCATTACTTTGTCAATCATTTAAGATATAAAATTAAGGTATTGCAAATGTTTATACGTACATACGTACATGAATAAGGATTAATTAAAGTTTTAAGAGTATTTTATGCATGTAAGTATTTAAGAAAACAATATAAGAGTTGGAATTTCGCAACCAATGACATCAGAAATTTTTAGTTGCAATTTCAGTTTCTTATGGGGGAAAAACCTTAACTGCTTTTCATTGCTAAGTGTAAATTTTTCATTTTTGTATAATTTGTATAAAATATTTGCATATTAAACTTGTTTTACGAAGTGTGTATGAATTAAAGGTAACCAGATAAGATCTTCTGATAATCCCCGCGTTGAGCTTCATTTCATAACTGACGATTTGCTTCGATGGCCAATCAGAAGAGAGATAAAACCAACACACTTACTTTCATAACACTGCATTTCATAACATTAACTAGATGTTGTACTAGTATAAATATAGACAAATAACTTCCGCGAACTGAAACCCTGCAGTCTTAATTATTTTTGGTCCTACCCACAAATTCGTATTGAAAATTGAACGAAATTTGTGAAAAGTGTTTTTACTTAATGTATTAATCTATAAAAATATTATATATGCATATTTTATTGATGTTATTCAGTAAGATCACATTTACAAAAATTTCGTATTTCTATCATTTTTATTTAATGGAAAAGATACTTCCTAACAACCACACATTTCTATGTATTATTGCAATAATGATAAAAAATTAAGCATTTATTGATTTGTTAACGAACAGCCATAGGCTATTTTACCTCCACAATACATCATAACAGAGAATAGCTGATTCATTCTTAAATCCTTACAGTTTACAGTCTGTTTACAGAGATCTGGTAACTACTGGTACGGCAAGAGAAATTCNGATTCATTCTTAAATCCTTACAGTTTACAGTCTGTTTACAGAGATCTGGTAACTACTGGTACGGCAAGAGAAATTCATTATTTTCAGTCAATAGGATCGCTGGATACACTCGATATTTACTAGCTATTTTTTGCCCGGTTCATATATTTTTCCAGCTAGATAAAGTAAACAGACTGGTAATAACATAGTTTGTGTACTGATTCGATTACAATACCTTACGATTCTTGCCTTCGAATTCACAGTGTGTCAGTCTGAGTTTTACAGTTGAGCATAAGTTTTGTAATTAATGCTAACGAACTTCCTTGCTTTATTCAAATTTAAGTGGCTTCTACATAAAAAAACATTAAATACAACGTAAAATTGCACCGGTACATATTTATACCTTGTCCGGTATTATAAATTGTGGCCCCTATCGATATAAGCTGGTTTTCCAACCACACCATAGAGATAGCCCCTCATAATTTCAANTATTATAAATTGTGGCCCCTATCGATATAAGCTGGTTTTCCAACCACACCATAGAGATAGCCCCTCATAATTTCAAAAATTGTTTTACTTTCTATAAAAGATCTTAATCCAGTTTCTTTTCATGTACGATACATTATATTGCAATTTATGTTGTCAAATATCCCATGCATACACGCAATGGAGAAGTATGCTTTGGTTATGGATGATTTCAAAGCGAACATTCACAGATAAATAACAATTGTTTTATGAATGAGTTGTAATAGTAGCTAAAATACTTTAAATTATTTTTAAAACGTATTTAAACTTACATTTGTGAAATAAACAGGACTACCTCTCCTCACCCAGTGATTTTTAAATATACGCTGTAGTTAATTTTTTTCCAATGAAGGCATTACGAGTGGGACGCCCATAGTGCTGATATCACATCACGCGACGTGTATTCAGCGCGACATCCTCCAATAATGCAGGTGAGGTACGTCCCAGGAAACACTTGTACTTCCGCTCATTCAGTGACCCTTCAATGAAATAGGGGCCAATTATTTGTTTTCCGAGGACGCCACGCCATACATTGACGCTTCACTGGCGTTTATGTTCTACCTGGCGAAGCCAGCGAGGGTTTTCCGGTAACCAGTAATGCATGTTGTGCAGATTGACGTTTCCGTGGTTTTTAAACGTTGCTTCTTCGGTGGACAGTACCCTCGCCATAAACTCTTCACCTTGTTGTAGGACCCACTGGCAATATTCCATTCACCGTTGAAAGACATCGCCGTATAGCTCTTGATGCAAAGACACGTGGCAAGGGTGGTAATTACGCCTACGCAGAATGTGTAGCACAATTGTTTTGCCAATTCCAATTCGTCGTTCCATTTCGCGAGAACAGGCATGAGGATTTACTGCAATAGCTGAAAATACGGGAATTGCTGCAGCTTCGTTTGCGACGCTCTTGCTTCGAATCCGCTGCCGTGGAGAAAGTCTGTCACTCGCGCGAAGTTTAACGACAAGATTAGTGGAGGTTGGACGGGACTGATGATGTCGAGAAGAAAAACGTTCGACATAAAGTTGTTGTGCTGCTGTAGCATTTCAACGACATTGGCCACAAATTAAAATCACGTCAGCCATTTTTATTAATTTACGAAACCCATTGTAGGTGCCTGCGAATAACTAAGAATGTTTGTATGTTTCATCATGTACTACATTGCAACTACACCAGTGCAATGTAACCTACCTTATTCTGCCTCCAGAAACACTTTGTCCGTTTCCTCAACAGGTTTGCGAGCAACCAGCACTCCTAGAACGTTTGCAGTACAACACGTACAATGCCTTATTACTTCGATGCCCTGCACAGAAGTACAGTAGTAAACGTTGTGCTGATTTGACTGCCAATGCGGGTGTTTCTAACATATACAGACGTTGAAAACCTCAGGGAAGGGTGTCTCGGAGGTTATTTCCTATTACGTGTGTCCTTTCTCCAAGGACAGACAAATGGCGTAGGCAGTTATTTGTAGGCATACCAGATAACAGTGTAATCGTCGATGGGATTCCATTTGTTATCGTGGATTCTCACTTCATATCTTGCTAATTATGTACGTAAATAAACAAGTGATTACATCATATGATGTCCGCTTCGATGTGATATGATATTTACGTGTCGTAGTTTGTACGGTAATATCAGTTGGGATGTTATCGGACGTGAAAAAGTCTAGTGGACGACTCGGTATATACAAACATATTGTAAAATGTTAACACAAAACANGATGTTATCGGACGTGAAAAAGTCTAGTGGACGACTCGGTATATACAAACATATTGTAAAATGTTAACACAAAACAGATTTTAAAAAATTGGATATTTATATTACCAGCAAGAATTTTTGTATTAAAATTTGCGAACTGAATTTATTGTGAAATCGTGTAATTGTGGCTTTACTAAATATAATTAATTGATAAGATCTTCGAAGTGAGGAATTGCATACATGAAATGTGAACAGTGTNTTGATAAGATCTTCGAAGTGAGGAATTGCATACATGAAATGTGAACAGTGTGCCTTACTGTATGTCACAAAATTGCTTTGAGCTCATTGCGGAACCTTCTATTACACAAGTTGTGTTGACTTGTATGTGAAAAAAAAACACATTGAAATACCCTTGTTATTTTATTCTTTAAGGTTTTTTGATATACACTTCTTTTATAATGTAAGTTATAAAACTTAACAAAAAAAACAACATTTCACATATTTTTGTTGTTATGATGTAAGATTGTTGTTGACTGAAGTGGAAGAAAATAAATAATAATCATTAGTTACCATCCGTTATTTATTATGCCCTTGTTTGTATTAACATACTTTTTAGCTCGTAAGTGGATTATGGATTAGTTGGCACCGAGAAGTGAATACAATAAAAAAATTATCATAGATTTGACATGTTCGGCCTTAGCATTTACCACGCAAAAATAGAAAGGAGCATTATAATTCCAATTAAGTCGTATTTACCCTCCCGAATGTAACCTAAGCGTTACATAATGTGTGCTGGATAGCAAGAAGTTATTTTTCTTGTACAAATGTTAAACACTGGTTAACTAGTATGCCGTAAATTATGTAATACCATTCCTAGGAAACAAAAAAATCTTCGGTTCCAAACATTGACTGTATGACTGACGTGATCACAACTAAAACCAAACTTTCTTGCAATAATAATTCCCATGAAAAAATATTATGGATTTTTGACTACCAGAAGACTCATGCATAACAACACAAACGAATCATAANGATGTTATCGGACGTGAAAAAGTCTAGTGGACGACTCGGTATATACAAACATATTGTAAAATGTTAACACAAAACCGATTTTTAAAAATTGGATATTTATATTACCAGCTAGAATTTTTGTATTAAAATTTGCGAACTGAATTTATTGTGAAATCGCGTAATTGTGGCTTTAATAAATATAATTAATTGATAAGATCTTCGAAGTGAGGAATTGCATACATGAAATGTGAACAGTATNATATAATTAATTGATAAGATCTTCGAAGTGAGGAATTGCATACATGAAATGTGAACAGTATGCCTTACTGTATGTCACAAAATTGCTTTGAGCTCATTGCGGAACCTTCTATTACACAAGTTGTGTTGACTTGTATGTGAAAAAAAACACATTGAAATACCCTTGTTATTTTATTCTTTAAGTTATAAAACTTAACAAAATAAACAACATTTCACATATTTTTGTTGTTATGTTGTAAGATTGTTGTTGACTGAAGTGGAAGAAAATAAATAATAATCATTAGTTACCATCCGTTATTTATTATGCCCTTGTTTGTATTAACATACTTTTTAGCTCGTAAGTGGATTATGGATTAGTTGGCACCGAGAAGTGAATACAATAAAGAAATTATCATAGATTTGACATGTTCGGCCTTAGCATTTACCATGCAAAAATAGAAAGGAGCATTATAATTCCAATTAAGTCGTCTTTACCCTCCCGAATGTAACCTAAGCGTTACATAATGTGTGCTGGATAGCAAGAAGTTATTTTTCTTGTACAAATGTTAAACACTGGTTAACTAGTATGCCGTAAATTATGTAATACCATTCCTAGGAAACAAAAAAATCTTCGGTTCCAAACATTGACTGTATGACTGACGTGATTACAACTAAAACCAAACTTTCTTGCAAAAATAATTCCCATGAAAAAATATTATGGATTTTTGACTACCAGAAGACTCATGCATAACAACACAAACGAATCATAANAATAATTCCCATGAAAAAATATTATGGATTTTTGACTACCAGAAGACTCATGCATAACAACACAAACGAATCATAATATTGAGGAATACTGTGATATTTAAAGTAATTTGATGAGGTTGTACTCTCAAACTAATTGGTCGAATTAACTGGAAAATATGGTTCAGAATAGAGAGAATACACTGCAATACTTGCGGAAATCACCAGTAAATCTCGCATTCGGGATAGTAAGAAAACTTTAGAAAATTTTGAGAGGAAACTTTCAAATGGTTTCAGTAATATGGAGTCATTTTGACTGTTTCAGGTTGATGGTCTGTAACTTCACAGTACGGAAATCAAAACACCGAAACTATCGCATGGAAAATCTCATTCCTGCCAAATCCACCAACACTGAGAAAAGGTTTTGTTATATAAAACCAAGGTTGTTTGGCACAAACCAATAAGTTTTTTTTATAGGGGCAACGAAGTATGTTGTTGTTGAAACCAAATAATTTTATGTTCTTATTTGGTTGCCCAAAAAACTGCGAGCTTTGATTCATGCAACTAAAGATTTGTTTAGGTCCACGCCCATTAAATAGTTTCAGTTTTAGCCTATTCATGGTTTCTTCACACTTTTTGAATAAAACCTTTGTAAAATTACCCCATGAATGACGCGTTTAGTTATTTGTTAAGTAAACCAGGTATGATAAGCGTTTTATATGTCTGTTAACATAAAAGTACCTTATTTTGGTTAAATTGAAATTTACTTATGTTTTATCTATAATTTACAATATCTTATTTTAGTAAATATGAATAAAGCAATGAGAAAAAATGTGTGTTGTTAGCGCCTAGTAATAAAACGTTCTGATGCAAAATATTATTACAACTGAGTGCGCGCTAATTCGGTGCGTTGTCCTTTGGTGTAATTTTCGATTCATAGTTAAGCTTTGGTTGAATGAGGCGGATGAATACCCTCTAAGTAGAACTTAAGCAGGGCTTCAGAGAAGTGTGAAGTAACCGCGAATGGATTACATTATTTTNATGAATACCCTCTAAGTAGAACTTAAGCAGGGCTTCAGAGAAGTGTGAAGTAACCGCGAATGGATTACATTATTTTAAAAAAAAGTGAAAACCTGACCACGCGCAACGCGCTTGCAGCCTCAGCTCAAGCGACTGTTGGCGACAGGGGAGGATTTTTAAATGCCCACAATTAAATACTTGACTACGTACGTAAAAACGAATTTTAAATTTTGCCCCTTTACTTCTGAGTTTTTTGTTGTACTTGATTTATTAGGATGTTTATACCATTATGACCATCTATCAATAAGTGCACTAATCAACACTGTTACTATCTTAATTGGCACAAAAATTGCAAAAAATGTTTTTCATATTCAAGCATGTATTTTGTTAGATGAACGAAATAGATTTTATTGCTTTTGAAGTTTTGTTTAGTCCGCAAAAGATTTTGCTGGGGCTTCTAAATACATATTTCGCCCAATACAAACCAATATTTTGTTAGCGGGAACAAACCTTTCTCTCAGTGATCGTGGTCGGGAATTTCGCATAAACATTGACTTACTTGCAGCAAACAGTGTTTTTTTGTACTTTTTCGTTGCAGAGTTCCCATCCAATGTCATTTGCAATTGTAATACTATTTCGTGAAACTAAACTGCATTTGCTTCCGCTCATGACATGAAAGACACGATCGTGATAGAAGAGTTCATTCAGAAGAGGGAATAAGAAATCCGATTATCTTCTTGAAATGATATTATTTTTTAGTTCGGTGTTTCACAACTAGGTGACCTTTAGTCTTTTCGCAAATAACAAATTTAATGCAGTTTTACATAACTATGGCAATATTATATATTGGCATGTATCCGTGATAGAGTCGCCATTTTCAGATGTTGTGTTTTGCACTATTGAAAAGCTAATGTAAAATTCCTCCGACATTTCAGTACAAAAAATAATTGTCTTAAAATAAAATGCCTTGATTTTCTAATATAATGCTACAGTTGAATAGGTGCGCCCAAAAACGGACTATCATTATGTTACAATGGAGAAAAAAATACATTTTCATTCATGTAAGGAAAATAGCCAGCCCATAAAAACAAATATCGTCTGTCATGTGTCGTAATACAAATCTTGTATCATTTCAAACAGTAGTAAAATGGTAGCTNATGAATACCCTCTAAGTAGAACTTAAGCAGGGCTTCAGAGAAGTGTGAAGTAACCGCGAATGGATTACATTATTTAAAAAAAAAGTGAAAACCTGACCACGCGCAACGCGCTTGCAGCCTCAGCTCAAGCAACTGTTGGCGACACGGGAGGATTTTTAAATGCCCACAATTAAATACTTGACTACGTACGTTAAAACGAATTTTAAATTTTGCCCCTTTACTTCTGAGTTTTTTGTTGTACTTGATTTATTAGGATGTTTATACCATTATGACCATCTATCAATAAGTGCACTAATCAACACTGTTACTATCTTAATTGGCACAAAAATTGCAAAAAATGTTTTTCATATTCAAGCATGTATTTTGTTAGATGAACGAAATAGATTTTGTTGCTTTTTAAGTTTTGTTTAGTCCGCAAAAGATTTTGCTGGGGCTTCTAAATACATATTTCGCCCAATACAAACCAATATTTGGTTAGCGGGAACAAACCTTTCTCTCAGTGATCGTGGTCGGGAATTTCGCATAAACATTGACTTACTTGCAGCAAACAGTGTTTTTTTGTACTTTTTTGNTAAACATTGACTTACTTGCAGCAAACAGTGTTTTTTTGTACTTTTTTGTTGCAGAGTTCCCATCCAATGTCATTTGCAATTGTAATACTATTTCGTGAAACTAAACTGCATTTGCTTCCGCTGATGACATGAAAGACACGATCGTGATAGAAGAGTTCATTCAGAAGAGGGAATAAGAAATCCGATTATCTTCTTGAAATGATATTATTTTTTAGTTCGGTGTTTCACAACTAGGTGACCTTTAGTCTTTTCGCAAATAACAAATTTAATGCAGTTTTACATAACTATGGCAATATTATATATTGGCATGTATCCGTGATGGAGTCGCCATTTTCAGATGTTGTGTTTTGCACTATTGAAAAGCTAATGTAAAATTCCTCCGACATTTCAGTACAAAAAATAATTGTCTTAAAATACAATGCCTTGATTTTCTAATATAATGCTACAGTTGAATAGGTGCGCCCAAAAACGGACTATCATTATGTTACAATGGAGAAAAAAATAAATTTTCATTCATGTAAGGAAAATAGCTAGCGCATAAAAACAAATATCGTCTGTCATGTGTCGTAATACAAATCTTGTATCATTTCAAACAGTAGTAAAATGGTAGCTNCATAAAAACAAATATCGTCTGTCATGTGTCGTAATACAAATCTTGTATCATTTCAAACAGTAGTAAAATGGTAGCTTTTTATAAATATACTTACTTGGTCCATTGTTACACTTATAAATACACGGCGACTGTCACCTTCACTTTTTCGGTTCATTAACGAATCGTCGCTTAACGTCTTGCAAATTTATGCTACCACAAACATGTGCGCTTTGCAAATCATGGTTTCTTTTTAAAATCCAGAACCTCAAGAATATTTGTTCCGCTTGCTTTATCTCAATATGTCTGGAAAGACTTTCTCCGGAACCTGCAGTACAGGCCAATAAGTTTCTTTGGTATTATTCCTCAANATCTCAATATGTCTGGAAAGACTTTCTCCGGAACCTGCAGTACAGGCCAATAAGTTTCTTTGGTATTATTCCTCAATTGTAGTTTCTCTATGACACATCGGCAATTCGTTTATTTTTCTACATCTCCCTCTGCCAATATTCTACATTGCTTTTTAATTTTCCGTGACGACCATTGTAAATATTAACATNTTTTTCTACATCTCCCTCTGCCAATATTCTACATTGCTTTTTAATTTTCCGTGACGACCATTGTAAATATTAACATTATTTCTATCGCGCTCATATACTTCGTCACCATTAGACGCCAAATTTGCACACTTACTAAACAACCAGAATAGCCAACACATCTAGGAATCCCTATCAGAAACTCGTAGTTTGTCTTTTGTAAATGACGTGTTCCTTTATAACTCTGTGCTAAATCGCTTAAAACAACTTCATATAAGTTTTAAAATTGTAATTGCATGTGTAGTTTTCAATGTCAAAAATATAAAAATGTATTATATAGAAAAAAATTAATAACGTTTGCTAACCTGTCCCTGCAACAGCGCTATCTACTGTATAGCCTTTTCTGTGAAATACTCAGCCCGTTTTAGCAATCACTTTTATGTCCACTTGTAAATCACAAAACAAATATCACAACCTTGTATTCAATGACACATGCTTCTCTGATGTTAGCAAACATGGCAGCAGATTGTGTACATAGTCGACAATACATGGCATCACGTAACTCAATATTTTCAAATTTCATGGTTATCCCGTTTCTTCGATCACCCTCTCAGTTCTTCTTCGTGGAAAATTTGATTAGTTTAGCCAAAATAAGTTTTCAGTTAGTCTTAAAGGTAATAACCTCAAGTCGATGGAGACCCGTAAATAAAAAAGAATACAAGGACCATGTAAAATATTATTTTATTAAAATCTCCGAAATGTTTTAAGCATTCGTAATGCAAAGATAAGAAGAAATCCCGTTGTTTCGTACTAGCCCTTTATANAAATCTCCGAAATGTTTTAAGCATTCGTAATGCAAAGATAAGAAGAAATCCCGTTGTTTCGTACTAGCCCTTTATAAAAGTAATCCCGACCCAAGAATCAGATTTCAGTAAAACTTTCAGCAAAATTTCGGTACATATTTTGAGAAGATTACTATTATTTACCGAGATGTTTATTTAAGAAGTTTCAATGNTTTCAGCAAAATTTCGGTACATATTTTGAGAAGATTACTATTATTTACCGAGATGTTTATTTAAGAAGTTTCAATGGACGCTTAACGGGACCAGCTGACTGAAAGTTTAGCATTTCACATGTTAGGATATAAATTATTTAAGGCGTGTGTCGACCACATTCCACCATATCGCTTTCAATCAAAGTAACACTTTGTCCATCTTTGTCAGTGTCACTTTTTTACAGTTTTTTTTTTANTCCACCATATCGCTTTCAATCAAAGTAACACTTTGTCCATCTTTGTCAGTGTCACTTTTTTACAGTTTTTTTTTTATAATTTTTATTTCCTCTGAAAACTTTGGTTAAATTTATATTTATTTCTACAATAAAAACACAAAGAAAGTCTTACCNTAATTTTTATTTCCTCTGAAAACTTTGGTTAAATTTATATTTATTTCTACAATAAAAACACAAAGAAAGTCTTACCAAATGGCTCCTGATTTCCCTCTTGCAACATGGTTCTTCTCTGTAAAGGGCACAAAGTGTNACAAAGAAAGTCTTACCAAATGGCTCCTGATTTCCCTCTTGCAACATGGTTCTTCTCTGTAAAGGGCACAAAGTGAGTTTGAAAGCGATATTGTGAAATGTGGCTGAGGCAGAACTAAAATCGTTTAACATGTAAAACCCTATGCTTTCGTTCTGCCGATCCCACACTAGGCAGTGCCCTTAAGTATGCTGGTTTCTGAAACATTAATTTTTTTATGTTTGCACGTAACGCTGTTTTACTTGTAAAGTGAGGAGATCTGGGCGGTTCCTAACATCAAGGTCTTGAGAGCCGATGAGACATTACTCTCGAGTATCATTCCCTGGGATTAAATTATTTTCAGATCGCGTTTTTTTTTGGCATGTCAATAATACAATTTTGGTGTTTTTCAGACGAACAAATTAAATAAACGATACCATTTACAGTACTTTTAATAAGGGTGACTGAAAGGTAATGTCTTAATTCATTTCAAGGCAAGTTTAGAACGACTTATATTTTAAACAGTCGTAGAATACTACAAATAAACTGTATGCGGAAATTTTCTTATTTTAAGCTGTTTTTTTATTTAAAAAAATTCGTGTCGTGATATTATATATTTCTTGAAGTAACCCATGGTATCTCATTTAAAAGTGAATTATATTATTTCGGTAAGTGAGTAAGTTTTTATTACTTTCAAGTCCCAAAACTCTAAAAATGCTAATGTGACCGGTTACTGTGAAAAAATGATGTCGTCTTAATTGTTTCTATGCGAGGAGGTAGCATTTGTAAGTAATGCCTACATCTTGAACGCCATATCTTACCAAAACTAAATAATGAATTTTTCGGTGGCCAACGACCTTAAGCGAGGAGTCTTGAGCGCCGGTGAGGCAGCAAGTGTTTAGGAAACGAGAGAATACCGTTTCGGCGATAAGCAACGTCCGCCATATTTGCCCCATGCCGGGGAACGAAGCAGCTTCGCCTTGGTGGAAGGCGAAAAGTGTGGCCACTACACGTAAAAACAAATATACTGATGAAAAATTGTGTCATTCAACCGAAAATAATGAAGAGAGGGGGGAAAAATAAATATAAATTTTTTTTAGACTCACGTTCACCAGTAATTTACAATAAGCAGAGCTTTTTACATTACCTAGTTGTGTCATATAGGTACAAGAAACGGTCGATAAATATATCTTCCTGTAAGCAAGTGCATAGCCACGTTATTGTTGAATACAAAGTTTTACAGTGCTTAAGAATTACTGTATATACCAGTGAGTGTAGAGTTCATCCTCTATCGGAAACGTTTCAAAGTGTTATTATATATACAAAGAAGCTGTAAAATTATGACATATGAACGAAATTAAGTTCACTTTTAGAAAGGAACTTTAAAACATTTTTTGTAAAATTTATTTTCTTTCAGTGTTTGTCAAATCTTGAAATCTTTTCGGGATATTTACAAAATATAATATTGATATTTATTTTGTGCTCTACATATTTTGTGGTCAGTTATTGGCAAACCATTTTTAATTTACGAGAGATTTCTATACTGTATGTAAAGTTATGTTATTTAGTGTTTGTTTAAAATATTTTAACTACAATAATTTCCTTTTTAAATATTTTACCTGCGTAATGCCTAGCGAGATTAATTTTTGGTAGAGTAGTCGTAAGAAGCCACTTTCTGGTGATTTTTTTATTCGATATCGAATAACTAAAGAAATAATATATCACAGAAATGGAACCACGAGAACGAAAAACGTACAGCGCAGCACTAGCAATGAAGACTCATCTCTAAATATTATAAAACAAAGTCGCTTATCCGCGTCTGTTTGTGTATTCGCTCAGCACTTCTAAACTACTAAATGGATTTTAATGCGGTTTTCAAAATCGATTAGAAAATTTCTTGAGGAAGATTTTGGTGTGTAATATATTTATATTTGATGTAATAATAGTAGATAAATGTCGAAATGTTTGTAATCAAGTCGTAAAAAAACAGCTTTTATGATGCTTACATGGCTTGCGCTGGCTAAACCATGAGAGATACATCAAAATAATGTTCTACAGAATTGTAGCCCTCAAAAAGGTTTACAGAAAAGTCCGCCATAGCATATGTTTATCTTTTAATGATGACCCACAGTAACTATTTTTCTTTGAAAGTATCGCTGTAAAAACTAAATTGTTACCAGGCGAAGCCGGGTCGGTTCGCTAGTAACCTGATATTGCCCGATACCTTCAGCCGCACTTGATCTTCTACAATTTTCTATAATGCCTGATATACTATCCGTTGTACAAGCAGTTACGTGAGATGACGTAAATGATTTCGACATTATATGGCGTACTAGCGTAAGGTGTATTGGATGGATGCGTACTTTATCTCTATTGTTAGTTGCAAATATGGACCCTTATACGAAACTGGTAATAATAATGCACTAGATTAGTTTTTTCAAGTATTTTTGTGACGTGTATCAATCTATAGAATGTAATTATAAGGAACAGGAAAATTTCGCTAATTCATTTAAAGACGTGCTAGATTTTTAAAGACATGCACATTTCTCTAATGTTTCCAATTGGATCACAGTTCACTAGACACGCCCAGATTAACACTCAGCCAATAACAGATCTGCAAGTAAACATTGCCGAATCCAGTGTCAACTGGTCTTGGGTAAAACCAGCTTCAACTCCGGGGAAGCAGCCTCGAAAATGCATAGGACTGTGGAGTCTAGCCGGCATATCATTTAAAACGCGAAAATTTCCTGCCTCTAGTACTTGTTTAACTTAATGTGATAGCCAGTGTTAAAAAGTTCGTATCTATATAAGTATTCGTTGATGCTGGCTGGCGTTTTGCACTCCCGCCCTTAGTTTAAATCTTGCGGTGTAGTCCAAAATATTATCACAGCGCTAACTGAACGCAATACTACGTTAGTTCAAATAAAGGTATAGCGATCCATTTGGAAAAATTCTGGTATTAAAATGTCCTTATGCGAGTAGGGTTTTAAGTTTTCAATGCGCTTTCCAACAGTACTTAAAATCAGTGACCGTTACATGGGGTTTTGACACTGTCCTATTTCTAAGCCGTTTTAATTATTTTGAACTTCATGGACGTATAATCAAATGAAGGCGTCCTTTTCGGCTTCATCATAAGTTCGTTTCGTAAGATGTGGTCATGCGGAACGCCCCATGCTCTGAAACTGCAATGTGATTGCCCAAATACGATACCTAGTAATGTAGCGGCCACGGAAAACAGAGGACGGGTCCTATTACCAAACCTGGTAAGTGATCCTGCAGCCCAGGGTGACAAACGCCATGAAGGCTGCCGTAGTGGGTGTTACAACACAGTCTTACAAATGTATGTAGATTTACGGAATCTTTTACGGAGCCGTAGAGTTAATTTACGGAAAGGCACTTCGTAATGATACATAACGGAAATGAGCCACATAAATATAAAATACGGAAGCTCTCCGAATTCATACGGCTTCAAATTTGAGACACGAACAATTCCGATGGTTCCCGAAGCGTATAAAATCCTACCACCACAAAACTGTTTCGTTTAAAATAGAAGTAGGTGAGTGGCGAACCACTCGTGGGTTGTCAATTCGTTGATTCCTGTTCAAATTCTGCTACAGCACAAAACCTTCTGTATACTCAGTGAAACACGCACGTAACGAAAATAAAACTATTTTTTTTGTAACCTCGTTTTATAGACCGCAAATAAAACAAAATAGTAAGCGCTCTAACACGACTTGAAAAAGAGCGCGCGTGTTGAACACTTTCATGTAAAGTTCATAATTACGATGTAATTCGTGTAGAGGTGCCCTGGGTGAGTGGTTCGAGTAAACACAAGTTAATTTTTGGCTTCATGTTCAAATCCTGCTACCGGATTAAATTTTTCAATATTTTTTATAGTTATTTTTATACACAGTGAAGCACCCACACAACGAAAGCAAAACGTTTTTTTTTGTTACCCCTTTTTATTGAGAGCAGATTAAAAAAATACTTGGACGTTTATGGACACGTTTCGTTAATTCACGGATATTTATATGAAATTTACAGAGAGGACAAATTGGAAAAAAAACGAAGAGTCTGCAATTTAACGCAAATGTGTGGATAATTTTTAACCGGTACTTTCCGTAATTTTACGAAGATTTTTTCTAACAGTGCAACTGCAATTTCATGCCTTGAGTTNGGACGTTTATGGACACGTTTCGTTAATTCACGGATATTTATATGAAATTTACAGAGAGGACAAATTGGAAAAAAAAACGAAGAGTCTGCAATTTAACGCAAATGTGTGGATAATTTTTAACCGGTACTTTCCGTAATTTTACGAAGATTTTTTCTAACAGTGCAGCTGCAATTGCATGCCTTGAGTNGGTACTTTCCGTAATTTTACGAAGATTTTTTCTAACAGTGCAACTGCAATTTCATGCCTTGAGTTAAACTTGTACGGACTTCTCTGACACTGTGTAACATGGCCATTACCCAAGTACGTTTTGTTTGAACTTGCCATGCATTTCGAAAACGATCTGATTTAATGTGTATGGTTGAAATAAGTTTAGTGCATACTTTTATTTACAGAATTGAGCCAATTGTTTTATGTCAAAAACCACGATGCCTGTATTAAAGCAGCAGAAAATTTCGAGCGATAAGTTCAAATTTAAGGCAAATCAATAAATTCTAGTAGTATACAACACTAAGTAACTCTGTGTTTGCGTATTTAAATTTAAATAATTGTTTTCTTTACAATTGTAATAAAAAAATTAATTATCAAATTTTGTAAAATAATTTTTATGCCTTTTTATAGTAAGCTCTTCTGCGTTGACTCTTGTCTGCTTAGAAGGTGGATAAACATATTTAACTTTAGAGAGTGTAAGATTTAAACAACGTTTAGTTTTATTTGAAATGTTTTCAGGTTTATTTTTTTTTCTGTGCGACATAGATATTTATGAAAAGGAAGTAGTGCCTACTTCTAAGTGGTTTGGTATCTGCAAACTATTTTGGAATCTTTGAAACAGTAAAATGTTTGAAATAAAGACGAAGATCCACATGCACGCTTATAGGCACGACAGTAAAACTTCTGTTATCTCGGTCAGTTAATGAGTGAAGATATTTGGGCTGCTCTTAACATCGAAGTCTTGAGAAATGATGAGTGTGAAGCGAGGTGAGTATGGAGTATTGCCGGAATGCAAAAGCGGGGGAAATGGGAGGTCCCCGAGAAAAACCCGCTGACCAGCGTTATCGTCCGGCACGATTCCCGCATGCGAAAATCCGGGGGTGACCCTATCGGGAATCAAACCCGGTTAGCCTTGGTGGGCGGCGAGTAGTCTAAACCACTACACCACCACGGCATCTTTGTCAGTTGATGCTTGAAAGAAAATAGGAAATTAAAATATTACTAATTGACCTATTTTTTTCCCTGAAAGATAGTCTCGTAGCAGTTTTATAAACGTACTCACCAACTCATGAAATAGGAATGTGTACCTCACTCCCAGTGTTGAGTTTCTTTCAATTCCGTAAAATAGATAGTGGGCGAAGCGAATGTATTAACTAACAATTTGGGCGGAATTGCACATGTGTAAATAAAATATCCCGAAATACACACGAACNTGTATTAACTAACAATTTGGGCGGAATTGCACATGTGTAAATAAAATATCCCGAAATACACACGAACAGATCAAGATAACAATTGGTTGAGGAAATTTAGTTAAATATTTAAAATCGTCATTTTATAACAATCAAAAATTCCTCTAAGTAAATTTCGACATTATTTGCCAGAACAATAAATTTCGATTCATTGAAAATTATAAAATAACAGTATATGTAGTGGACAATTTTAAGTTCGACAACTTGAAAATATGTGTATTGAAATTATGTGTATATATTTTTTCTGAAATTAAAAACATACTTTTATTTGTACAATTAAATTTTAAAACTGAAATTTCGCATGATTAATACTATTGCATAACTGGGCGAAGAACGGTTACTTAGCAATGGCAAGGAAATAATTCACATTCAACAACCGAAATTGTTTCTTGTTCCACGTGTAGCTGGCCACAGACATTTGAATACGACTGTCATTATGAACAGCTCTTTATAATCTCTCATGGTAGCGCTGATTGAACCAAACTAGGATATTCTTACTAGGACGACGATGGCTAAAATATTANAAATTCTGCTACAGCACAAAACCTTCTGTATACTCAGTGAAACACGCACGTAACGAAAATAAAACTATTTTTTTTGTAACCTCGTTTTATAGACCGCAAATAAAACAAAATAGTAAGCGCTCTAACACGACTTGAAAAAGAGCNTTTTTTTTGTAACCTCGTTTTATAGACCGCAAATAAAACAAAATAGTAAGCGCTCTAACACGACTTGAAAAAGAGCGCGCGTGTTGAACACTTTCATGTAAAGTTCATAATTACGATGTAATTCGTGTAGAGGTGCCCTGGGTGAGTGGTTCGAGTAAACACAAGTTAATTTTTGGCTTCATGTTCAAATCCTGCTACCGGATTAAATTTTTCAATATTTTTTATAGTTATTTTTATACACAGTGAAGCACCCACACAACGAAAGCAAAACGTTTTTTTTTGTTACCCCTTTTTATTGAGAGCAGATTAAAAAAATACTTGGACGTTTATGGACACGTTTCGTTAATTCACGGATATTTATATGAAATTTACAGAGAGGACAAATTGGAAAAAAAACGAAGAGTCTGCAATTTAACGCAAATGTGTGGATAATTTTTAACCGGTACTTTCCGTAATTTTACGAAGATTTTTTCTAACAGTGCAACTGCAATTTCATGCCTTGAGTTAAACTTGTACGGACTTCTCTGACACTGTGTAACATGGCCATTACCCAAGTACGTTTTGTTTGAACTTGCCATGCATTTCGAAAATGATCTGATTTAATGTGTATGGTTGAAATAAGTTTAGTGCATACTTTTATTTACAGAATTGAGCCAATTGTTTTATGTCAAAAACCACGATGCCTGTATTAAAGCAGCAGAAAATTTCGAGCGATAAGTTCAAATTTAAGGCAAATAAATAAATTCTAGTAGTATACAACACTAAGTAACTCTGTGTTTACGTATTTAAATTTAAATAATTGTTTTCTTTACAATTGTAATAAAAAAATTAATTATCAAATTTTGTAAAATAATTTTTATGCCTTTTTATAGTAAGCTCTTCTGGGTTGACTCTTGTCTGCTTAGAAGGTGGATAAACATATTTAACTTTAGAGAGTGTAAGATTTCAACAACGTTTAGTTTTATTTGAAATGTTTTCAGGTTTATTTTTTTTTCTGTGCGACATAGATATTTATGAAAAGGAAGTAGTGCCTACTTCTAAGTGGTTTGGTATCTGCAAACTATTTTGGAATCTTTGAAACAGTAAAATGTTTGAAATAAAGACGAAGATCCACATGCACGCTTATAGGCACGACAGTAAAACTTCTGTTATCTCGGTCAGTTAATGAGTGAAGATATTTGGGCTGCTCTTAACATCGAAGTCTTGAGAAATGATGAGTGTGAAGCGAGGTGAGTATGGAGTATTGCCGGAATGCAAAAGCGGGGGAAATGGGAGGTCCCCGAGAAAAACCCGCTGACCAGCGTTATCGTCCGGCACGATTCCCGCATGCGAAAATCCGGGGGTGACCCTATCGGGAATCAAACCCGGTTAGCCTTGGTGGGCGGCGAGTAGTCTAAACCACTACACCACCACGGCATCTTTGTCAGTTGATGCTCGAAAGAAAATAGGAAATTAAAATATCACTAATTGACCTATTTTTTTCCCTGAAAGATAGTCTCGTAGCAGTTTTATAAACGTACTCACCAACTCATGAAATAGGAATGTGTACCTCACTCCCAGTGTTGAGTTTCTTTCAATTCCGTAAAATAGATAGTGGACGAAGCGAATGTATTAACTAACAATTTGGGCGGAATTGCACATGTGTAAATAAAATATCCCGAAATACACACGAACAGATCAAGTTAACAATTGGTTGAGGAAATTTAGTTAAATATTTAAAATCGTCATTTTATAACAATCAAAAATTCCTCTATGTAAATTTGGNTTTATAACAATCAAAAATTCCTCTAAGTAAATTTCGACATTATTTGCCAGAACAATAAATTTCGATTCATTGAAAATTATAAAATAACAGTATATGTAGTGGACAATTTTAAGTTCGACAACTTGAAGATATGTGTATTGAAATTATGTGTATATATTTTTTCTGAAATTAAAAACATACTTTTATTTGTACAATTAAATTTTAAAACTGAAATTTCGCATGATTAATACTATTGCATAACTGGGCGAAGAACGGTTACTTAGCAATGGCAAGGAAATAATTCACATTCAACAACCGAAATTGTTTCTTGTTCCACGTGTAGCTGGCCACACACATTTGAATACGACTGTCATTATGAACAGCTATTTATAATCTCTCATGGTAGCGCTGATTGAACCAAACTAGGATATTCTTACTAGGACGACGATGGCTAAAATATTANTTTATAATCTCTCATGGTAGCGCTGATTGAACCAAACTAGGATATTCTTACTAGGACGACGATGGCTAAAATATTAACAGGACCCAGGCAACTAGGTACGGTGATAAATCACTTAAAAATATTACTAGTGCCATTTTCTATGCAGCACTTAATTTTTAAAGTGTTGCGTGAGTCAAAAAAATTCTTCAACGTCAATATGTGTTAAGGATTATATAATTTTCCATGCCGATTACACAGTTTCCTTAATTTCTCGAAAAAGATTCATTAGACTGATTCTTTAAACTTGAATCAATTCGACGTGGTTTTCACTGTAAGTAGACGAGGATAAAATTTTTCTATGTATTTTTTTTATTAAAATATTTAATGTATTTAAACATAACCCCGACGGGAATGTCTTTTACGACAACTGAGTATATGTCGCTAATGCTTGAATATATTTTCCAGTGTCACCCAACTCCTTGTCATTGAATCGAAGCTAGAAATTTACCAATAGGCAGTTTACGGTTACGTGAGCTTTTTTGAAATCAACCTTCGAAAAATTCCACTGCCCACAACTTGCTTATATTTTAACGGGAACACTACGGTATATACCTAGCATGAGCCCTGTAAAGTTGTTAATGATGGAGAGAAAGTGGATCCATATCATAATAATGAATTAAAGATGTAATATAAATATATATTAATACTGATATGAATTATTTTTCTTTCTGTTTCTAATGCATATAAGTGTTAAAAGCAGTACACCTGTAAAATAATACTATACTTTTCTAATAATTTCAGTTGTAAAATTAACCAACGAATAAATAAAGTGATCAGACCTATGACAGTGTTAATTTTGCATATGGCGATAGAATACAAAATGTGTATACACGTATATTTTAAACAGGGCTTTCAAAAGAGCTCCGTTTACTCTGAACAGCCTATAATTATTTTTTTGGACGGCCGGAGCAAGGCTTGNAACAGGGCTTTCAAAAGAGCTCCGTTTACTCTGAACAGCCTATAATTATTTTTTTGGACGGCCGGAGCAAGGCTTGAATTTTTTTGTCCAAGAATCCGTTGAACGCGTTCTTGAAGAAACTTCACTAGTACCAAGCAGGAATCTACTGGAATATTCCAGATCGTGTAATTTGCATTACTAATCTGGTCATCTGCAGAACTGCCTAGCCTTGTTACGAATCAGCAGGCACAGGAGCGCACCAAAGATTTGAAGCTGGGAGGGACTTAGATTCACAAAAATGTTTACATCATCGTAATACATTTCGATTCAGATTTAGTTTTCTGTATTATCCATCCAGAATTACGAGTTAATAATTAAATTACTATAAAAGAAACTACGCACATTTAAATGAGTGTCTAATGTCGAAAATAATAGATTAGGTAAAAATCGTTATTTTGCATTGCAATTTTTTCATTCTTTCTGTAGTTTTCTTTCTCAAACTGGCATGTATCTGCACCACATTTTTTAGCTAATTTATACCCTACAACTGAAAGTCTAGTTTTCTTTGGGTTTGTTTCGAAACTGAGATAACCTGCTATTTACAAAAATTAACGATACATTTTTAAATAAGCTTGTTAGTCACATGACAATCTTGCAACTCTTATCCCTCATAGTTCAAAATTTATTTCGGGTTTTGAATAATATTGACACGAAATTCATAAAAAACGGTACATAGTAAAATGCTTTTAAATCCTATTAAATTTGTNAACAGGGCTTTCAAAAGAGCTCCGTTTACTCTGAACAGCCTATAATTATTTTTTTGGACGGCCGGAGCAAGGCTTCAATTTTTTTGTCCAAGAATCCGTTGAACGCGTTCTTGAAGAAACTTCACTAGTACCAAGCAGGAATCTACTGGAATATTCCAGATCGTGTAATTTGCATTACTAATCGGGTCATCTGCAGAACTGCCTAGCCTTGTTACGAATCAGCAGGCACAGGAGCGCACCAAAGATTTGAAGCTGGGAGGGACTTAGATTCACAAAAATGTTTACATCATCGTAATACATTTCGATTCAGATTTAGTTTTCTGTATTATCCATCCAGAATTACGAGTTAATAATTAAATTACTATAAAAGAAACTACGCACATTTAAATGAGTGTCTAATGTCGAAAATAATAGATTAGGTAAAAATCGTTATTTTGCATTGCAATTTTTTCATTCTTTCTGTAGTTTTCTTTCTCAAACTGGCATGTATCTGCACCACATTTTTTAGCTAATTTATACCCTACAACTGAAAGTCTAGTTTTCTTTGGGTTTGTTTCGAAACTGAGATAACCTGCTATTTACAAAAGTCCACGATAAATTTTTTAATAAGCTTGTTAGTCACTTGACAATCTTGCAACTCTTATCCCTCATAGTTCAAAATTTATTTCTGGTTTTGAATAATATTGACACGAAATTCATAAAAAACGGTACATAGTAAAATGCTTTTAAATCCTATTAAATTTGTNGGTTTTGAATAATATTGACACGAAATTCATAAAAAACGGTACATAGTAAAATGCTTTTAAATCCTATTAAATTTGTTGTGCTGTATCTGGGAAGGGTTTGAGCACCAAGCCCCACCTCACTTTTTCCACCGCGTCTGCGTGAGGCCGCGGTTGTGTAGTGGATAGACTACTCGCCCTCCCAGCTAGGCGAACCAGGTACGATCCACGGCGGGGTCACTCCCGGATTTTCGCACGTGAGAATCGTGCCGGACGATGCCGCTGGTCGGCAGGTATTCTCGGGGATCTCCCGTTTCCCCTGCTCCATACTCACCTCACTCTAACCACGTCGGCTCTCAAGACCTCGATGTTAAAAGCAGCCCNCTCCCGTTTCCCCTGCTCCATACTCACCTCACTCTAACCACGTCGGCTCTCAAGACCTCGATGTTAAAAGCAGCCGAAATATCTTCACTCTCTCACTGTGTGTGTGTGTGTGTGCGCGTACGCCTGTGCAAGCACCGACATTCGCGAACCCATTTAACCTTTGTACTTATTTATATATCTCCGACTTAGGTTCCCTTTTTTACACTTAACCACTACAGCGTTAATACAGAAATTTAAATGATCAGCATTATAACGGATTCATTTTACGATTAACATGAAAACGTAAGCTGCTTCGCATATAACTAGAATTTATTACACAAAAACAGCTCGCAATCTAAATTAGCTAACTGCTTGAATAATGGATACTATAATAAAAGATGGTAACAGCTTTACCAAGTTAAAGGTAGAAATAAAATATATATATATATATATATCGATGCTAAATAACATAATAGAAACAAAGAGTCTGTGCCCAAAACCATGGCACTTATTTATGGGGCGGAGAGGGGTAAAAACTCACACACAAATGATATCCACTTAACCGTGCACACTTAGTCCTGCTGCGTTGCATCGGAGTTCTGTTTCATATGTTTCGCGAAAGTGATGTTTAATATTCGAATATCTCGTTTTGTGATCCAAATAATTTCATTATCGGGAACATTTATTTATTTTTTTACTAATTTTACCCTTTCATGGAGTATATTATTTTAATAAGTTCACCTGAAGAGTATAGCGAATCTGGCAACGGAAAGAGTGTCTTCAATTTTAGTGGGGAAATGCTCCAATTTTCTCATTGCCCCTACGCACACATTGTTTACTGCCTCTTCTCATACACTACTACTTTACGTAAGAGACACTTATCTGAGGAAATTATCGTATTCGTCTGTGAAAATATTCCTTCTACTGGCAAAAATAACCGACTGATCATTGACAATACCCACAAATTGGTACAAATCCGTACATTAACCCAACCCCCCTCTAAATCCCCACCATCTCATAAATGGACCTGTATTTTCGCATGTTGGTAAAACATAGCGGACGTTGCTGTTGCGTGATTGGTTTTCTCGTGGTATTCCCGTGTACCTTACCCCATATTCAACTCGCATCACGTCCCTCGGTGATTACACTAGATATAATGCTTCGCTCAAATCTCTGTCACTCAGTTTGCAAACAAAAAAATAACTGCAGGCATCCAAATAATTATCGTCGGTTTTGAAACGCCAGCAATACTCTTTGTCTCAACTTACGGTAGAAGAAATCTTCTAAGATCTTATGGTATATATTTTACAACTTATTATTTGAACTGACCGTTGGTAAATATACGTTCTTTAAAATTTACAAATGACATTTGTTGAACGTTAATTTTTCTGGCACAGTATAACGAGGTTATTGTCTGATTTTATGAGAAAAATATCTAAGTAGCTGGTCTTTCAGTTNTACATTTGTTGAACGTTAATTTTTCTGGCACAGTATAACGAGGTTATTGTCTGATTTTATGAGAAAAATGTCTAAGTAGCTGGTCTTTCAGTTGTCTCTTCTTTTCTTCGCAGAAGAACGCCAAGGGGGAGGAGAAACCTATCAACTGCCTATTGAAAAGTTTTGTTCTTCATTTCAACATTTCCTTTCTCTCGCACGGATACACNAGGAGAAACCTATCAACTGCCTATTGAAAAGTTTTGTTCTTCATTTCAACATTTCCTTTCTCTCGCACGGATACACGTACGTCACTCAACAAAAATAAAACGCCTTTACTGTCGATAAGAAGAATTCTTCCCACCACTCCATGCAAAAATGACAGGTCTCTTCGTTGTCACTTGCAGCCTGACATTTCTGAAGCTGACGCAAAACGCAAGAATCTGGCAACAAACTACGATTACGTGAACGAGGCGTTTTCGGTTTTGCCTTCAAACTGACTGCGGTACCAAATCTTCGAATAAACCAGTTCTTGTTCTTCGCCGATGCAGCATGCGGGGCAGCAAACATGTCGCGAGTCGCCCAAAAATTCTGGTACTGCGATTGTTGGTTCGGAGACCACTTTGCAAGTGTTACCGATCGGTGGTGACAAATATTGTTAGTTATAAACAATTGTAAAAAAAAGGCATGTGAAACAGAAAATTATTTGGGGAAAGTAAAAAAAAATACGTTAAATTTCAAATTTTATCCTGTTCTCACACGTTGATGAAAATAATAAATTGTTATTTTAAGTTCGTCTTCTGTAGCAACTAAAAGTGCTATCATTAATATAACGTTTTCGAAATCATGGCATGCTTTCATAGATGATGTGTAATTTAACATTTAGTGCATAGTATTTCTCAAACAAATTTTTCGAAGCACAAATACTGTAAAATAATTAAGTTAAGTAGATCTACCAGGTTTTTTCAAACATCAAAAGAGAAACTATTATTGAAGTTTAAGGTAACGGAAGATTTATGTGTGTATTTAAATGGACTGCGTCCATTGCCGAAGATTGGCTTTTAAATACCAGCATAGATAAAAAGGAAATATTTTTAAACTGAATTTTTAACCAAATATAAATATTTGTCTTAAATTATCAAATAATTATTTTCGTTATTTGTTGCGGATTTAAAAATAAGTCATTTGGCTTAATAGCTCGCCTATCTTTAACGTTAGAAATGAAAACATGTAAGGTAAACTACGAGCTAGACCAACCTTTTCTTGCATCCAAAAAGCAGTACAGGATCACGTCGCGTCCTCTATACGAACCCGGAATATTGTGATCGTAATTCAATGTCATACGCACCTAGGTCGTGCAGATCCCCACATAAAAAAAATATATTTTTGTAGATACACACATTTATCTCATCATTCACTGTATGATTTACGGCAAGAGTGAAGAACTAAATTTTTTTTGATCAAATATGACGAACGACTTATTTAACTAACAATTATATCTATAAAGAGTAATATGTTAATATTATACANTTTTTGATCAAATATGACGAACGACTTATTTAACTAACAATTATATCTATAAAGAGTAATATGTTAATATTATACAATGATATGTATAAAGAGTATTAAGTGACGTATTCCAGCATTTTCTTTCCTGTAGCAAGTAGCAGTCAGCCCTACGGNATGATATGTATAAAGAGTATTAAGTGACGTATTCCAGCATTTTCTTTCCTGTAGCAAGTAGCAGTCAGCCCTACGGCACAGTTGCAATTGATGCCAAGGAGAAAGACCAGAGCTTATTGAATGCTAGGTTGAGTGACTTTTTGAAATCGGCACCGGCATTCGCCGAGGCTCGAACCTCAAACGATGTAACTGGGCCACCGCGGTGGACCTACGAAAAGTTAATCCTACCGGGGCGAAGCGGCAAAATAACGAATCGTCACACAGCTTAGGAAGTGTGCGCAGTTAGCTTAGCAATGTCTGCACAATACGAACAGGAAACTCGTTATCAAGTTCGCTATAAACATTTTTAACTCTTCACGCAAATATAAGACAATTATTATTGACACCAAAGTCTTCCATGTAAAAACTTTCCTGTAAATCTTTCAATTATTACTGTAAGCCTACGTCTAGAGCCAGACTCAAGTCACCGAATTGAGAACGTGCTGGTAATTTGGTCAAAACTTTTATTAGGTATATTCGTTTAGAAATCTCTTAGTTCCACACGTCATTCATTTTGACAACCGGTCTGATATTGTCCGCATGGCAAAGTAAGTTAGCTAACTGTATGTTTAAATATAGTATAATTTTAAACGAGCTCATTCATTCTGACTTATGCCTTACACACCAGAATGAAGAAAAGATAAGTGTTTGCCCATGCCAAAACCCATCATGATTGTTCCAAAAAAATTATCACACAAAGGGATTCTTACTAATTAACGGGGACGATTTTTACATCTTAAACAAATGCCTACACCCATAACCTTTCCTAAATGCCGCTGAAAATACTCAAAGAGGTTTTTCAGTTTGGTGCTTCCAATGCCTTATAAGATCTGTCGTTAAACTATCTCAAGTTTCTTACGACTCCTTAAAAAATATATGATAATTTACAATTCTCTAAGTATAAGAATTGCGTGCGTGCCATTATCAGTGCACATAAATACTATCAGATTTTCCGATTTTCAACAAAACAGCCAGTGATCATTTTCAGTGACCAGTCTAATTACTTGTTATCACAAGGAAAAGTTTTATTGCGTCAGAGAATTACTGGGTCTTTATTTTGTCGCTACTCTTTAAGGAGTAAAGCGAGTTAAGTCCCGCCGTTTGAATTTTAATGACACGTTTATAAACTATAATACGTGAGGTTCCTAAAAATTGACTAAAGCATGAAAACTTATCCGCTTTAATTCTGGGTGCTCTACGCAAGGGATACGTAGAAGTATTATTTCCCGTGAGGAATTATACGTGTGATAAGAGCTGACGTAAAGGAACTTGGCATCTAAAAAAAATATATATGGTGTTTACGTAATTTCAGCAACTGCAATGCAGTTTGCATTCGAAATTCTTAATGTATCTACCATGGACAGAAGTGTATGAAAGAAACCCAGGTATAATCTGCGTTTCTCAGATAAATTTGACAAACTGCGAATAAATTTTTTGCATCAATTATGCAAAACTTCGTTCTGGAGTGTGTGCTTATGTGTAAACACATGTATGTAGTTCTAATCTCCTTTCATATACGTAAATTTTTCTATAGTATTTTTAATATACATAGCAATTACTTAGTCATGCATTTCGCTTGGTAAGACATACACGTAAACGTAAGAAAATCATCAAATCTTGTCAGTCAAATAATTTGATTCATACGAAAATAGTATTACAACTCTAGTAGGTATAAATAATCTCTTCTCGTTTTGGTAGAAATAAAGGTCAGTGATCCTTGCTATTATTAGTGCAACTGTATTCCTTGGAGCAGCAGAAATAAAACGCTGTACGTAATGAGGAAATGTCGTTAGTGACGCAACAGAAATATTTGTAAGTTCTTTCTTTTATTTTTATTTTTTGTCGAAGAAGGGAATGTTTTATTGAAAGGATTATGCGGCCAGCAGCGAGCAATGAGTCAGGCGTTCCAGTCGTTACCATATGTAAGAGGGGAGAGGCGGGGGACGCCGCAGAGCTCTCCTTCTCATCAGTTTAATTTACGGGCTTGGCGTTGTCAGAATTGATATACTCAGCAAGAAAGGGGAGAAATTTCTCCGATGCAGTGATAGATCACAGCGTCCTTTCCCCCTATCACTTTCTCTCTCCTGTTAGCATCCCTCTTTACACCCTCCCTTCACTTTTCCCTTTCTCACCCCACGAACCACTCCTGGCTCCGCTCTGTCCCCTGTTTCACTCTTCCCCCCTTCACCTTTTTTTTTTTGTTCCCATTCTGCTCTGATGATCCCGCGTCTGGAAGAGGACAAAAAATAGCATGAATCACGGGGACTTTGCGTATTATCCCACCATGTTGACCAATCGAAGAGAGGAGTGTTAAATGTCGGTTTCTCATTGGTTATGAACCCTTCCGTCCTTTCCGCGACGCCATTGGTACGCGATTACAAGCACGCTTCCATGTGCGCATTTTTAGTCCGCTTGCGTATTTACGATTTCAATTCCAGCATTTTGCATCTAGTGACGACGCAGCCTCTATGAAGTAGCGGCAAAAACTTTCTTTTAAAAGCGAGAGAAGCGTAAATGTATGAAAATAATCGGTTTTTGTGTTTGTGAAACCGGCATCTTTAACGTGCACGGAATATTTTATGCTTCTCTTGGCCGTGTTGTGCATTCTGGAAATGAATGCGACAGTGGCACATGTTTAGCTAACATAAAATAAAAGGCGGTTTATTTGTGTTATTTTTACGTAGATATCTCGGATGAAAAAATGTCTTAATAAAAATCGCTCGTCGTATAATCCTCGAAAACAGTGTTTATGGAACATGAAAAATATTTCAAAGGCCATTTATAAAATTTGAAGTATTTTTTCCCCACCTTTGCTGTTTATTTACTCTTTTTCACTTTGTTGAAATTAAAATTAAAAATATGATAATTTCATCTCTTTCAAACTGGAGGTACAGGTTTTCGTAATATTCTTTGAAATGATAGCAAATTCAATGAATATTGATAATTAAATAAGTCGTTCGTAATATTCCTAATTTTTTTCCGCTTTCCATTTAAGATAATAAACAGTGCTCTGGATATTCATTATCTATTGTAAATATTGAGAAGAAAAAAAAAAGTTATTTATGCTTCACCCCATTTTGTACCAATGTGTGAATAAATTATAATCTTATCTCACTAAACACGTTTACAGAAAATTTAATTTAGGACTATATTTTATTAATTACAAACATTTTTGTCATGCACGAAAATTTCTGCTGGAGTTTTTATAAAATTAACTTTGGAAACAACATCGCATTTAAAGTCGTGCATCATCACTACCTAAACTTGTAATATTTTTGTTTTGGTAAAATTAAGATTCCTTAATACATACTCGAAATAACCACTATTGTCGTTTCAAACTCAACTTCAAATAAGTAAAAGTAATAGCATTTTTTAGTACGATAAATGCGTAGTGTAGTGTAGAAAGCGGAAGAAATAATATATATTCAAAGCATCAGTATACAATATAACGCTGTTACACCTGGTGCAATGAGTGGGAAATGAAGGCATCACAATAAATTTCGTCATATTATCGCAGCAATATACTATCACACTAAAAGTAGGAGAGGTTGTAAAATATTTTTGCTCAGACAATTTTGTTGTGTATTTCAATAAAACTGTTTAGTGTTTAATGTCAAATATTTTCAATTCATATGAATGCATTACAGCTTACATCAGGATTACCAGTTAATTATATATTTACAAAAAAATACTATTTTAATCATTGTAATTTGTGCAGGTTCCAATTCACACTCGATGAAAAAATATTACAATGTTTCCATAGAAAAAAATATCGGCTTAAACTTTGACTAATTCTAAATGATTTACCTACAAAACAGGTGTATTGAAAACGATTTAAATAATCCTGTGAATATTTTAAAACAAATAAACAGATTTGGGAAATAAACTCATACGCATATCTAAAAACTGTTGGAAAAAATCAACGCCATTATTGAAAGCTGTTCTTCCCAAATTTTAATTTTTTCCTCCAGACTATTTCTGTTTGACTGTTGTCATTTCCCGTGATTGTTACGAAACGATTAGGAAAACAAAATTGTAGATAAATATTTTCAAATTATAAAAAACATTCTTTATGTCAAGAGCTGCATTTTTTATACGTCCTTGTTTTTTCAATGATGCAAGCAGTGTAATTTATTAACAACTAAATAGAAAAATGTGCTGAGTGCAACCTTAAAAAAACTAAATTAATTAGCAATATTACTTTTCATGTAAACTACGAGAAGAAAACTCTTTTATAAGTAGTTTGTTCTTAAAAAATTCAATGATATATATAAAGATCACAGTAGAAAACCAATAAAAATTTAACTTATTAAAATTACATAATTAAATAATATCGTTAATTACAAATTTATAGTTTTATAAATCAATTTAAAAAAATTAAAATATGATTGTTTTATTTCAGCTTAAAATTAATTCTGAAGCCACCATTAAAAATGAGAAATTTCTTTTAAATATATTCCAAATTTATCACTTTCCTTTTTCGTGGTTTATTACAAACAGTATGAAATGTCCCGAGCCGTTATAAAGTTTTTATTTGAAAAAAAGTTGTCCCAGACCCGAAGGCTCTATATATACATGTATAATAACTTGCTCTAAAGGGATTAATGTTACAAATTTCGCATCAGGTAATTATTTCTAACCATTTGTATAAATTTTTCTGTATTTTATATTACTTTCAATAAATTATTATTTTCTTATGTGTTATCTGTAAAAAAAGTAGGCATCTATTTTTGTGGTTTTACGCTACACTGGCTTTGCCTTGACAATCCAAGTGAACCACAATTATACTATGACTTATCAATTCAAATTAAATTTCTGTGACTATGCTAACTTCATAACATGCAATTAAAAACTTAAAACTCTTTTGGTCAAAATAATTATTATTTCATCTAACCGACACTACAACATAAATAACCGTTCGTTTCTATTTTAACTCCTCTGTTAACAGCTTAAATAACATATATCTCTTGTGGTGGTAATTTTATATGTAAAATTATGTTATTATTGTAGGTTAAATATTTTCAATTTCCCAGACAGAAATTTATATTTTCAAACTTAACGAGACTAGATTCATTTGGGTTATTTTAACAGTCATCAAAGTCAGTAATGTTAAATTTGTAATATAAATAATTAATATTTGCAAAGAATGTGTTACTCAAAAATACAAATTTACATCAATTTTTATTTTGTTTTTTATGTCCATTTTTACGGTCCACTGACAAAAATTAAATAATTTTGGACTTGTACGACGAGCAAGCGAAGTAATTATATCAAAAAGCTGATCCGTCAAGTTAATCCTTCCGAGGTTTAAAATCTCCGAGTATGGGGTTATAATTTTTATTTAAAAAATTCACTTCGCATCATTATTTGTTGTAAATGATAACCAAAAAGTACAAATTTATTGACGCAGATACGTGTCCATCTCTTGCACAAATATATTAACCCCATTAAGAAGAGAAAGTAAGGAAGCAGCAGATCACCGTAGGCAATTGTAAAAATTATGTCAAGTCTTCTACTACCGCACTTGCAGTAATGATGAAGATGAAATGCATAATCATTTACGCACCGCAATATTTACGTAGAGCACGAGGAGTTGAAAACTTTCGTACTGATGAACTGAAACAGCTCCTTTCACCCTGCATTTGGTGGGTCAAATGATCGACGACTACTACCCAAAAATGCACCCGACCGGGAAAAAAACCCTGCCACGCTCGAAAAAAAAATCGTTTGCCAACCTTCCGGGGCCGCGGTGGAGTAGCGGCTCGAGCACTCGCCTCCCACCAAGGTGAACCAGGTTTGATTCCCATAGGGGTTGCTTCCGAATTTCCCGCAAGTGGGAATCGTGCCCGCTTGTCGGCGGGNAATGCTTTATGGGGACCTCGTAATTCTGGCACTGATACGAAATCGCCTCACTCCACCCTTATCGACTCTCCATCTCAAGACACCAATGTTAAGAGCCGCCCAAAAATACACACTCCCCTTCATGTCTATAGTCTATTCGCGGTTTCTCCGCAATTTTTTTTAATCAAACCTTTGAAAAATAACCTATGTATGACGTATTTAGTTGTTGCCTATATTTCTCGTGTATCACGAGTGTTTTATTCTTGAGGTAGTATAAAAGTACCTTATGTTTGGTTGAATTGAATTTTTACTTATTTTCATCTTTAAATAATAATTTTTAATTCATAAGTAATATGAATAAAAACAGGGAGAAAGTAGGTGTGTGGGTAATTCCTAGACACCTGAAAAGTTCTCCAGTTCATTAACCTGCAGGCTAAACTCTAGAGTCTTGCGTACAAATATGCCGATATCAACTGCACATTGGTTGTCTGCTGTCACAGGGGAAGGCGACAATTGGACACAGTTGTCCAGGAGGTGTCAAACACCTTGTGGAGCAATGGCTAAAGTTATATAAACACATGTGTTTTGAATTCTAGCTTGTCCCAAAATTAATCCGCGAATTCTTCAGGTCTCTAGTAATGCCAAGTAATCAATAGTTCTTATGCAGAATTGTATTTCGCTGAGTGCGAACGAATGTGGCGCGCTGCCCCTTTGGTGTGATTTTATAAACTCTGTTAAGCTTTGTTTTCGTAAGGTGGAGGAATATCCTGGAAGTAGAACTTTAGCAGGGCTTCAGAAAAAAATGTTAAGTGACCCTTGAATGGCCTATACCACATCACTCGTGTAAGCGTACTGGAAAAGCAGACACGTTTAAGATAATTTCACTACTTTCGTTCAGGGAAGACCCAAATGCGCTATGTTATTCCCAACTCTGTGTAATGTTATATCTATACTAGGTTAAAAACTAACATTTTATATTAAAAACGTTACAGAAAAGCAGTTTTAGAGTGCACTTGCCGAATGCTTATTAGACCCGCTATAGCACTCTTCCGAACATACTCAGAGACACTACACATCTACGAGCGGTAATACCGTACTTCATGCCTATCCGCAGGATAATTCGTCCTGATAATGGAATAGCGTTAATCCTTATTTGTGCAAAAGACAATAAATAATTGGAAAATCGCTTAGGGTCTACAGAATTCCTCAGGAAAGGACGAAACCCATTTGACCATAAACTGGAAATAGTGGCTTTATTTGGTAGGCAGATTCTGTTCATGTAGGACTTACACTTTTACAGGGACGTCATCTACAGCATTATTTAAATTAAAAACCAAACGTTTTCAACAAACTCAGATTATTTTTCCAGCAGTATTGAAGTTCAAGAAAAAAATTAATGAATATACTTATACGACGAATCTGTAATAAATCAAGAAATGATTTTTAAAAAAAAACGCTGTTTTCTGATAGTGCTGTTCAAACAATGTTCACGCACACGTATGACTTATGAAGCAATAAAAGTAAATGTCTGCTTAATTTCCTTGGTTTTAAAAAGTTGAATACTTGAAGTTCAGCATGTATTAATTGCTATGAAATACTTTTGAAAGCCTCCAAAATGGATATTTCCGAAATAAAAAAAAATAAATGCACATAAAAAATGTTTTGAATAACCAATTTCTGTGGTAGAAAACCGAGCGCGGAAGGTGTGAACTGTTTCACGAATGGACGACTGCGTAAGAAAACGAACAAGGAACACGTAAACGGAACACGTAAACGGAACACGTAAACGGAACAGGTAAATGGAACGAACGGATGAATCAGGATGCATTTTAATATTTCCTACAATACGCAATAAACGTACTGACTTGCAGCCTGCAAATCAACTCTTTTTTTTACAAAATACTGACATAAGTTTTGTAGCCTACGAATTTCTCTGTTAATATTTATACTACGTGCACTGAGAAAAAGGTATTTTTGAATCAAACAAAGTTTGTTTGGTGCAACCAAATTAATTGTTTTAACAGCGGCAATAAATTATTTTGTTGTTGAAGCCACATTATATTGTTGTTGATATTTTGGTTGCGCCAAACAAAGATTTGGTTTGTATAGCTGAAGAATTGTTTGACTCTATGTACTTTAAATAATTTAGGTTGAAAAAAAAAACGATAATCCCGACTGAGATTCGAGCCTAGCTCGCTTGACCTCAAGCGCTACCCCCTAGCGACCTCAGCTGAACTTATACAATATGAAGGTTTTTTTCGAATACTAGACAAAACGTGCGCAAATATATATTTAAAGTTTTGCAGCTTTACTTTTTAGTTTCCTGGGGAACTTGTTTTATTAGGATGTTTATACCATTATTAGGCACCAATAACTGTACTAAAAACACTGTAACTATCCTAATTGCACAAAAAAACACAAACAAACTATCTAGCTGTATTTTCGAAAGAAGGCGATCAAACGAGTGGTCAAACAAATATATACAGCTGAACCAATAAAACATTTTGTTTATAATCCCATTTCTTTTAGTCCAAAACATATTTTTTTTTTAAGTTATGCAAGTATTCTTGTAGATGAACAAAATTAATTTTGCTGCTTTTCGAGTATTGTTAACTCAACAAGATATTTTGTTGGGGGAACTCAATTTATGTTTGACCATATATAAATTATTATTTTGTTAGCTGGAACCAACCTTTCTCTCAGTGTAAATATATTAATTTGTCGAAAAAAATGGTAACGATCAGTTTAGTTACACTAAATATTCGTTTAACATATTTAAACAACAAAATTTTTATTTGACACAAACGAAATTGTTTTACATAAATTATTTGGCTTTGTGGACAAACTACGTACATTTGGAGGAACTGTGGCTTGGTTGTAATAACAAAATATCGTCTAGCTGAAACAAACGCCACGCAAGCAAATGTAGTTGGTATACCGAAACAATCCCTTTTCTCTGTGTATAGTACTTCACAACCGTGCACGTGTGTTTATAGAACGAAAATGATAACAGGCACCTCAACGCTATGATATCGTTTTTTTGTAAACCACAATGGTCACGAAAACAAATGGCATCGAACGAAATATTCCATTCTCACTAGCTGCACGCATTCACGTACAGCGAAAAGTTGGGCGTTAACCACCTTCCTTACGTTCTTCTGTACGTACCCACGTTCTTGTTATGGGCCTTCGAGATTTTCCCTTGGCCCCCGTTCACATATCTGCATATTCGTTTTATGGGGTGTCATAAACATATGTTGGTGGGTAAGGTGACAGTGACAGAGACAGCGATTAAATCTGAGAGTGAAGAAATTTATGGCAGATATCAAAACACGGCCAAAATTAACTTCCAAGCCCACTGAAGGCTCCAAAATATCAGCCCTCGCAGCTTGAACGACTCTCTACTGAGCTCTACTACCGTCACTTTCTACAAAGACGACACAAGGAAGTTCACATTTCCCGTGTGGTCNACGACTCTCTACTGAGCTCTACTACCGTCACTTTCTACAAAGACGACACAAGGAAGTTCACATTTCCCGTGTGGTATATCGTGCCAACATAATTAGAACGTAATTTTTTTTCCCAGCATCTAAGCGCTTCGCAGTCATTCCGCTTCCATAGTATGTATCAATTTCATACAAGGGCGATATTTTTATGGAAGTGCTTAAGAAACGTCACCTCTATATAAATTATGGCAACATTTCGTTAGTTAACTAGCACGGAAAACACGTCGTNAAGTGCTTAAGAAACGTCACCTCTATATAAATTATGGCAACATTTCGTTAGTTAACTAGCACGGAAAACACGTCGTTGGTAATGTAACTGTTATCAATAACCAACAAATATTTCAATTTTATAAGTTAGTTCACCGTGTCAGAACACTCGAGATTGATATGCATTTACATAAAATAATTGAGGGTTCATTTAAAACATTTCGCTGTTAAATTTAATTTTATCTTTACTTCGAAAATTACTTTCATACGGGGACATATTGAATCCCACAGAATCACAACAATATATATTTTCATAACAACAATTATCAATGTTATTTTTCAAACCGTTTTTCCGTGTAATTACCTCAAGTAATATTATATTTGCAATAGCCATATCTTCTCTTTAGAGAAGGCTTGCCTGGAATTACCCGCCAATTTATCTTTTTGCTATACTGCACGACCTCCAGAACTCCCAGTAAGTTCAGTGTTCTAAGTAACCTTTCTAGTCTCGCACAGGGCACTACCAACAGCTCGCGAAAAGACATTTATTGCCCATCAGAGCTCGTGATACATTATAATTGTTAAATTTCGACACCAAGAAGTTACTCTGCAACGGGCAATTACTCACATTATATGACAGCTTTATTCTGGCATGCAAGTGCGTTAGGTTGAATACCAAATGGCGAATTCGGTAACGAAGACAGCAAGAAGTTGGATTATAGAGTTGAAGTTTGAATTTGTGATCTTTACTTTAACGTCAGTATTCATGACTGGCAATATTTGAATACTGAAAAAATACGATGCTCTTAAAAGCCAACGTAATCAGACACAGGCAGTAAAACTAAGAAAAACGTTTTGTTGAATGAGGCAGCATTTTTTGGTCCAAACAAATTAATTGTTTGTAAGGAGCAATAAAATAAATCGATATTTTTTTTTAATAAGTTGCCTGTAGACATGTAAGATTTGGCCGGTGCAACTAAAGATTTATATGGATGTAAGTATCAGTTGAGTATTGGTTTTTTATAAGATACACGTGAAGACAGTCCCGAGTTTCAAACCTAAGACGTTTCGAGATGGAGTGCTGCTCTAAAAGTAAATATTACTCGGTGGTTACAAAAACTATTTCTTTGTTGCTTTCCAAGGCAAAATATTGTTGTTGTTATGAAACATATAACGGTGCACGTATATTTACAAGTACTGCAGCCATTAAGTAAACACTTACGTATTTGTTAATTGAAAAAAAATTTATTGGCTGTCACCAAATATTTAGTTGGCGATAATAGCGTTCACGTTATCCAGAGTGAAACATTTTGCTGCGAGTGCAAAGCTACATCAGTTACATTCTGCGCATGCGCGCTGGCGTATTGGAAGTGGCCACCTTCTGTCTGGCCACGATGACAAATTTCTCCGTTCTCGTCTCCTTGCATCAGGTTACAAACTAATTCGTAAGGGTTATTCTTAAGAAATTAGGGATTGATTACATTATTCCTCTATTCCAATTCAGTAAAGGTTGCACGTAAATTATTATATAAAAAACATGTTCCGTTAGGTTAAGTGTTCAGGCCTTGGCGTGTATACCAATTATTGAATTTTTGGTATCTGCATGCTACAGTCAACCCATCGACCCCGAGCAAGGTACCGAAGTGATAAAACGTGAACACGCATTCGAGAGGACCCGTGTTTTGTTCTTGAATCAGATATCCTAGCATAGATTTTTAAAGGTTGTTATACCATACTTACCTAGAGTCAATTTTTGGTTGCTTCCAACTTTTCTGAAGCACTGCGAATGTTCTACTTACAGGATATCCCTCCGCCTCATGCAAACAAACCTTAAGTAAGTCTGAAAAATTACCACAATAAAATAAATTTTCCAATTCGTGCGCATTAAATTTCACAATTTTTGGTACGCAAATTGGCATTACCAACATACCCATTTTCTCACTGTTTATATTTATATAAATTACAAATAAACTATTAAAATTTACAAATAAATCATAAGAAAATGTTTAAGTTAATCAAAAATTAGATACTTATATATGAACAGAAGTATGAAACGCTTGCGATACATGAAGTATTAGGGAAACGACCAGACATGTCGTAAATGGGGTGATTTTTCTAAGGTTTGATATGAAAAGTGCGAATAATTCGCAAATAGACTGTACCTGCTACAGCGCGCAACCAGCAAAACACTTGTCAGCCCCACTAGCCAGCATCGCGGAGCCATGGTGGCTGAGTGGTTAGCCTGCTCGCCTCCCATCAAGGCGAACCAGGTTCAATCCCCAGCCGGGCCACTGCCGGAACCTCTCATGCGGGAATCGTGCCGGACGATGCCGCTGGTCAGCGCACGGATTTTCTCGGGGATCTTACGTTTTCCCCAAACTTCCACTCTGGTGCTGCTCTATACTCACCTCAATCCCCCTCGTCGGCTCTCAAGACCTCGCTGTTAAGAGGCGCCCAAATCTCTTCATTAACTCACTCACAAACTAACCAACATCGCTTCTAGGAACGAAATGTTTTTGCTGCGAATAACGAACAAATTATTGCCTGCCGACACACTGAATAAATGGTGAACCGTCAATGCTAAAATTACAAAACATTTTGTCGATACCACAAGACTTTTTATAAGTATATATTAATAAAGGAATTTTGTGGCCATCTATAAATTTTTTTTGGACAACATAAACTCGTTTTTTTAATGTACGGCTCTGCGATCTCAGCCAAAATGAGAAACTCACAAGGTAAATTCGAAAAAAAAATTATCTCTATTATATTTAAGAAATAATTAGCAAAAGTAATTAGACAAACATTCAGGAGCAGGAACAAATAAACAAAATGCGGAAGTGTATTTTCTTAGCTTTGATAGTTATTTGTAAAGCATGAACGTTTCTGAATGAGTTTATTTTCTCTTGAAGAGCTCGCGCCAATTCTAACTCATTGTAAATATTTCATTTTCGTGAGTTAATATTCGCTATTTAGTATCGGCAGTAACAATGAAATTGTGATCTCAGGCGTGATCTGAAAAAACCTTTGAAAGTAAGCTTCGTTATTTAATGGAAAATATTTCACGCAATGTTTGTAAACTGGGCTGTGTTTCGGAGGAAACGAAATAACGAATGTTTAACTATGTGTGACCATTAAATATAATTGACAAGCAGGCTGTTGCATTTAACACCCCTTAAAAATGTGAGCGATTCTCAAAATACAAAGATGAAGCCATCATAATTCCACCTAAAAAATGTTGATAAAAATCATAGAATTCACTTTGTTTGCAGGGTTACTGTCATAGTGTAAATAGCAAAAGGTATATCTAGAGATGGAAGTAAATATTTCTTAATATGGCTTCCAAAACTTCTGCAATTGGATATGTTTTATTCGCTGCCTCTAGCCTATGAGGTCGCTGTTACATTAATTAACTTGTCATGCTACCATTGAAAGTTTTCGAGATGCTGAAAATAATTATGATGTTGCTGATTTCGCAAATTTACTGGAGTAATTTTGAGTATAAAACCAGAAATCATTTTATTAGTGATTGCGTACCAAATGATGTAAATAAATATAAAACCTCAGAATATTGCAGTGCTTGCAAGTATAACACAGTCGCAATAACGAGGACGGGAACATGACATATTCTATTTTAAATTCTTATCAGATTTCAATAGTTTGAATTTCAGTTACACAAGCCAGTGTAAACAAATGTTTTTGCCTATACTAATAAATCAATCACAGATGTTCCACTATTCGGGAGTTTAAATGGGGAATGAATGGTCGAGAAATTCCCTTTCAGTGGTTCCATGTCGAAAATGACTGTTTCAAACAAATAAAATATCCGACGCAACTTCCTAAGAGAATACTGACACGTTAAGAAATTTTCAAAAAAAATTTATTCATTCATTTTTTTTTTGTAATATGTAAATGTGCATGTCGAATTTTTGGGAAAAACCGAAAAAATTTGCAAGATTTCTTAACGTTACAATATTCCTTAATGAATGTCACATTTACTTTTTCGTTTGAAAATGTTATCTTTAAAATTGATGCACTGAGAAAAAATTTCATTAATATTGATTTCTCATTTAAACTCCATGGCTGCAAATTTGGTAGGCAGCACCTTTAACTAAGCAGGATTCAGTCAGTATAAAAAACCATATAGGCGTTGCAATTGAAGTACCTTGGGAAGTTGTTTCTTCGAAGTTTCATCAAACTTCTACAGCACACGTACGACTCAGAAATGATACAAGTCCTGTTTCATTTCGGTTTCGGCGTGTGGAGACCTTTGGTTTTTGTGCTATAAACTGTCATTTGTTTTAACTCATTACAGCTGAATATCTTGAAGTGTTTTTTATCTGAACGCTTCAAACAGGCCAACGGGAAAAAGGAAACATCGTCCATGGATTGCTATAAAAACATATTACAACTTTTCCTTTGTCTTCATGTTTCCGTAGAGTTTACGATACATACATCCACAATAATGAACATTTGCAGTTAAACAAACAATTCTTTCTTTTGTCATATAAAATTAGAGTTTATGAAATGCTGCGCAGATAGCACGCAATAAATTTTTTTACGACCAAGCGTTCTATATTTAAAAATTCGCCAGTCTGGAGCTGAGTGCGGAGTGTCGAGGCGAACGTATAAATTGGAAAACTTTCACTTTGCTCTGGTGTGCCATATGATAGCAGATTTACCTAGAGGAAGTAAACTTTATTTTGTTGTTTGAAATTCACGATTTAATTCGTTGCCATAATTTTACATCCGCTACCCCTTAAACGAGAAATCTGAATTAAATTAACGAATATGTTATTTATTTGCATCACAATTTACGCTAAGGTTTTCTACGTTCAAGAATTAGATATTAAAAACTTAAACTTTCTAATTTTGTATAACAATACAGAAATCATTACTGTGCCTGTTTTAACAATGAAACCCACGCATCCATTGCGATATAAGAAACTTAAATAATTTAATTTGATTAAATTATTTTTCTAAGCGTAAACGTTCAAGTCAAATTAGTATTACCATTTCCTAAATTTGACGACGTCAGCGCGTAGCCATTACAATAAACCACATGTCGCGATAAGGCTTGGCGGATATACAAGTTGAGATGTCACCATGGAACGATAATACCTTACGCACTTCTGCATTGCTCGATACAATTCAAAGTTTCGAACTATTATTTTAATACATAGATGTCACATTAAATTTGTCTGGCTGCTATGTCCTATGCTGAATTGATCAACGCAGTGATGAAGTTTTTAATACTTACTATAAGTCATGAAAGTATTAAAATATATACATTAGCACATATCTTTAAAAGCGGCATTTTCGAGTAATTTGAATCACTCAGAAAAAATGGCTCTGGGTATCTCAGCTTAGTACGGTAACATGCCTCAAACATTTTCGTATTATTAATCTGAAGTGAAAATATTTTGCATAGATTAAATGATTTTCATCGTGCCACTTTGGCATTGCTATTTAGTTTGTTGAGACATTATTGTTAAATTGTGGCATATTTAGGTCATTTGTGTTAATATTTCCTACTACAATCTAAAGAAGAAGTAAGAAACAGCATGTTTCTCCTTACCTCTCTCCGAAAGGTGGTAAAGGAGACACATGTCTGTCAGGCCAGGTACGTTATACTTTCCTTTGTAAGAATTCACAATTTTTTTTACTGGTGCAGCCTAACTTATCTCACCTAACACATGGAATTGTAGAATAATTTTATTCATAGTTACAAAATCTGAACATTTTGCACCAATTCGCTGATGACGACTTTTGGTGCAAAACACAGGTTCTCTACTATAATTTGCAATATAAGAACTACAACACCACTCTCCTTGGTCCGAGAGCAATCTAGATACTTCACTCTTGCAGTGAACTTCATATTGTCTTTACATTGGTAAGGGAAGCTTTTCTCTTTACTGAAAGCTCGCCACCGGAAACGTTTTGAGCTTCTTACTAACTTGCTATTCTGCCGGACTTCTTGTAGCAAATTGCACGGTTATCACAAGTGACATTTATTCACTCCTAACGTCACACATTTAACACACTCTTAGTGAGGCTTTATAATGTAGGCCCTAAGTCTTAATTGAGTGTTTGGAAATTCAGTCTCGTTGTAGCCGAAAAAACTCTTTAATAGTTTTAAGTTTAAGATAGTCTCCTAAACGATGCATCGACACTTGTAGAACCGATTAATGCTATTTTAATGCATTCGCCACCACTTTTACCCTGTCATGATATTATAAATTGATTTATTTAATTGACAGAAAAAGTGGGATTATGAGGAACAGAGACATTATAATCCCCAATTGCTAAATAACGTTTGATTTTAAAATTGAAAGATTTTCTTTGGTAGTCTTCTCGTTTGGTGTTACTAACACAAGAGAAAGCGAAACGCAGTTTGTTACAAATAAAATTTTTCAAGTAGGTATGCATGTCTGACGCAAGGACTCTATTTTTATTATGTAATCAACATGCTTCCTCAAAACATTGTATTCCTTTAATAACACTATAAGTGAACCTCGGCTGGTCTAGCATCGCTTAAACTATATTTTAACTCTTACTTTAAATAATAGTGTGAATGACTTCCGTATGGACGTCTAAGTTCTACATGGTATGTGACATGTTCTGTTTAGGGGCAGTCTCCTCTATCAAAAGCAGCCACCATTTTCCTGTTCATGCTCAACAGGGTTTCATCCTTTCCTGAGGCATTCTGTTGACACTAAGAGATTTTCCAATAATTTATTGTCCTTTGCCCAAGTGTAGATTAAAACTCCATGCCGTGTTTGGGCCTTCTTATTCTGTGGATTGGTGTGAAGAACATTATTACTCGAGTGAGTACTGGAAGATTCATATTCAGAATGAAGAGCCTGATTTCATTGCTTGGTACTCATATGTGGGTGGTTTAATACTTTGGTTTCTGGTACCAGAGCAGAATGCCTGGTACACAAGTGCTACTTTGTAAAGTAAAAAAATCTCTGTTCGTTGATTCCCACTATTATTATTGGGATTAGCTGATGCATGTAATGAAAATTCAAGGTTAAACGAATTCCTATTAAATAAACACTGAAAACTGAATACTTCAAATTCTATCTGACTTTCCGTGTTCGAAGAGCTTATCATCAGTATCGAAGCTCTATGCGTGTTATTTATAAGAACTGATTAATGCTTTTAAATTTTTATCTATTAGCTTTTCTCCGGAAGTGAACTTAATGCTTCTAGCCACTATATGCAATTGATTTAAACATTTACAACAATGGACAAAATTGCAGTAATAAAATAATTACTTGCAATTTCACCGATAAAACCATAAGTCCAATTCTACTCTAGATCATAAAAATGTGAAATGGGAGAAAACTAAGTGTATTTCTGTGAGAAATGAGCAGTTAATTTAACCAACAGCCGTTAAAATTATTATCGAACTAATAAAGCAACACTAAAATTGATAAAAAAACAAACGAGAACATTAACTTGAAGCTTGTGTTACTATGCAGAGGCTGATATCTTCAATATCAGTTTTATACTAAATTAGTAAAATGTTAATTTTTGCGAACATCTATAACTATTCCCTACATGGATACGTCAATTGAGCAGGCCAAAATGTTCTTAAGTTTTGCTTTGTCTGATTGCAGAACAAATTATCTTGGATATAGCTACGGATGTATCTATAAGAGTATCTGATCTTATCGCGTGTCTCATAACTTGTTGTCAACAAACAGAAGAATATTTCAAAGATCCAAAATATGATTTTATATTTCAATAAGAGAATTTATTTATGAAGTCAAAAACCATATATTAAATACTAAAATTGAAGCAGACGTGGTGTAAACATAGTAGCGTATTGTACTATCACATCTTTCATTCATGATTATGTAAAAATTTTCTTCAGCACTGTTATTCTCTTTGGATAACGACAAAGAATATGAAATCATATTTTAACTTGCAGATTCCCTTTGTGATAGACCCCGTTTTCTCTGTGTTTTAGCAAAGTATTATTAATTATCTCCAGTTCCACTGTCTAGTTAAAAAAAGAGAGTAATCATATTGGGAACGTTTGCACTGAAATCAAATTTTTCTTCCTGTTTATAAAATATACATATCATTATAAATATGCAAATTATTTCTCTTACAAAGTTTTTTTAAATTCTTTTAATTTTAGTGGTGGCATTCTCGTATGAAGCTATAATTGTCACGTAAACATATGCTAGGAAATTTCCGAGAAGTAATCTGTCAATACATATTTCTGTTAGAAGCACGTCAACAAAGCAATTTTTTGTAAGTTATTTTCGTTGTAAATTTTTAAACCAAAACAAGTTTTCACATAAGCATTGTTTTGACAACTAAAATTGATGTATTTAGCAAATGTTGTCAAAATAACATATTAACAACGGCGTTAGTGTTTCACATCATATCCTAGTGTAGGAGCCGACAATGGCAGTTAGGGACAACGCTCTCTTTCAGAGTATTAATGTTCGGGTCTCGCTTGTAAATTATTCGTAGCAATAGAAGTTTATGAATAGTCTTCCATTTACCTACGTAACTTCCGTTTTTCGCGGCGCTCTCTCGCCTGTTTACATATGTATTATTCTTGTTGAGCATGAGTTTGCCGTTGTAGTGTTGCTCTTGTTGTTGTTGCTGCTATTGTTTGGCCACTATACCAGACGGCTTACGTATTGAACATTTTTGGCAAGAGAGAAGCTAAGATCACCACTTATATACCATGTACGGATGTACCCGGCTTCAACTAAGAGTGTTTAACCCACCAGCCTAATTTATGTTTTACTTTCTCACAGGGACAAGTTTTTTTATACCTCAACTTAATTCGGTGATTATTTTATTGCAACTGGACTTAAACTTAATGTGAGTAAATTTTTATTAGCTTTTATCTTCACGTCTCTTCTCTGCCTTAATTTAGTTCTAGAAAACCTGGAATTTTCTTTAAGAGACTCATCTACTTATATTATAAAATTAAAATTATTAAACTTGTTATTGTTAATTTTTTCACTTTAGTTTATTTACTGTTTTAGTAATTATAAGACAATTGAAAAATTGCTAATTTTATTATCATTAATATTTGATTTATATTTAATTATTTTCAACTTTTGTTTTATTTGAAAAAAGTATTAAATTAATTGGTGGCAATTTCTCTTTATTATACTACAGTAATAATACATGGCGGACTCATGAAGGATACGAGTAAGTAACTTGGCAGAAAGGAGAGAGAGAAGGAGTGAGGGATAGTGATAAAGATAAAGAGGGAGGACGGGGTGGAGTCTGCAACGCACGGATCCGATGTCAGCTGGACCTGCCGCCACGAACAGGCAGACACTGCACACATTCCGTGGCTATCATCTGTGCCTTCAGGGAGCGCGTTGCCCCGTCGGTCTCTTCTGGCACCGTCCCAATCCCAACAGATAGTTGGTAAGGGATGTAGCT